>JARYGA010009826.1:0-46844 GCA_030545235.1 Helianthus tuberosus | reverse complement strand
GATTTTATGTTTGTGTTCGTTTGTTAAGGAAATGAACTTGTTCGTGTTCGTTTGTGTTTGTTTGTCAATTTTAGGCAACGAATGTTGACGAACACAAATAAGCACAAATTAATGTTAATGAACACAAATGGAAACAAACGAACACAAATAATAGTTCATGAACAGAATATATAATACACTCACACTTATTAGATATTTAATTTGTCAGAATTTTGATATATTTAAATAAATATAAAAACTAAAAACACTAATGAACTATCGAACACAAGTGAACACGTTACCGAACGTTCACGAACATAAACGAACGAACGCGACCTTTGTTCATGTTTGTTCATTTAACTAAACGAACGAAATTTCTTGTTCATGTTCGTTTGTTTAATAAACGAACGAACACAAACGAACTTCCCGCCGAACGATTCACGAACTGTTCGCCGAACGTTTGGTTTGTTTACAGCCCTACACGCGGTGCATCCAACCCACGCCCCGCCATACCCTGCGGACACGTAACCAGGAGGTGGGGGGCTCCCATTCCACGTGTCACCAAATGCCCCAACCCACGCCCAACCCCCGCCTCACCATACCCCACGGTCTTACTTCTAGTATTTCCTAACCAAACACATATTTGGAATACTTGTCAATCACGCTACCTAATACACAATAGACAATTACTATTTCAGATGTATATCATGAGTACAATGCAGAAGTTATCTGCAAAAGCGAATAACTGTAAATTTATAAAATCGAACACCTAAAGTTTCAGAATCAGTTTACACTACAAACCTCTTTTACAAATGCTCCCCTGCACTTTTTAAAATTTTTACTTTAAGTTTTGTTCCATAATTAGCCATGTTTCCTACATGATGAACAACAGTAACCAAATCATTCATTTGAAGATCAAATCAAGAGAAAAGGGAGTATTTAATACCGAAATCATTTTAGGTAAAATATGCACATGATAATCAAAATTAGGGCAAAATCACACCTGAAGATCCGGAATGGGTTTCACATTCTCGACATATGGATATCGGACGCAGCCACAATCCAAGCTCTTTCCTGAAACAAAAACAAAATAAGCAAATTAACAATCACCAGGCAATCGGTTTCCAAACCAAAATCGAAAATCATACATGTTGCCTTCAAATTCAACCAGATTAAGTTGAAACATTAGAGCATGAATTGAAGCAGGGTTAAAGGAATTGAATCGATTACAAACGGAAGCATTCAATCGTCGTCGAAACAGGAAGGCTGAAATCCCCCGGTTATTATCCCTTTAGCGTCTTAAAACTATGGGTGAAATACAGATTTAATCCTCCTAAAATAGCTTACACATCCTTGTACATGATGCTTCGTAACTTGTAATCATGGTAAAATTACAATCTTGTCCATCGGATTTGCTTTATATAGTTACTCTAAGGTAGCGTTTAATATGTAGGGATGAGAGGTGGAATGGAGTGGACCAGGGAATGAAGAAAAGAGTGTTTAGTTGGTCGATGGAATGGAATCGCTCATTCTAAAATACATTACATTCCCTCAAAATCATTGCATACGTTCCCCTGTTTTTTTTCATTCAATTCCCTCTTCACCGTTCATTAACAACACCACAACCCACTACTGTTGCCACCATCCACCACCGCTGTCAACCGCCGTCGTCATCCACCTTCGCCGCCACCGCCGCCACCCGCCACCGTCGTCACCCGACACCGTCGTTGCCGCCACCCACCTCCATCTCCGCCACCGCCGTCGCAGCCATCCACCATCGTCGTTGCCACCTCCGATCATCGCTACCACCCACCTTCGATCATCGTTGCCACCATCGCCGATGCCACCTCCGATCACCGCCGCCGTCGCCACCCACCTCCGCCATCGCTATCAACCACCACCACCCACCGCCATCACCCACCCCCACCACCGCTACCACCTTCCACCACCATCGCCACCGCTGCCACCTCTAACCACCGCCGCCACCCACCTTCATCGTCACCCACCACCACCGCTATCACCATCCGTCGCCGTCTCCACCCACCACTGCCGGCGCCGCTACAACTGCCACCTATCTCCACCCACCATCGACGTCCATCATCGACCACCGTTATCCAATTTTATTCCTTCGTCTTTCTCGCATAGCAAACAAAAAATGTAATGGTTCATTTCATTCTCACATTATAACCAAACAAGACATGAAATGGTAATGATCAATTCCATTATCTCATCCATTTCATTACCTCGTCCATTCTATTCCCCCATCCATTCAATTACCCATACCAAACAACCTAAACTTTCATATTTGGAGAAAAACGATGTTTTGTAGCAAAGGTTTAGATGCACTAAATTTGGTTATAATCTTTTCAGAAATACTTTGGATAATATTTTTGTAGCAAAGGTTTAGATGCACTAAATTTGGTTATAATCTTTTCAGAAATACTTTGGATAATATTTGGAGATGCAAAGTGGATGTGTTCGTTTTCATTTTGAGGAAATTAGAGATGAGACATTCTTAAAGCTAACGAATACCATTTAGACATGTCACCAACTCCCAACGCCACCAACCAAAAACCATCTCCTCTTGCCAGCCCACGACACCAAAAGCCCGTAAGGACCCAACTGTCTCTTTACCTTTTCATCAATTTACTAAAATTATATGTCAACTGATTTATTAATATTTTTTTAGTTAATTGCAAGCTTAATGGTTGTATATAATAATAATAATAATAATAATAATAATAATAATAATAATAATAATAATAAGAGAATATTTTAATTAAGGGTTATTGGATTCTAATAATCCTAAGTTTCACTTGTTAGCCAATAATAATCCAAACTTTAAAAATTTTCTCCAACTATCCCAACTTGTAAGAATTTGGCCCTCATTGATCCTTTATAACATATAAGAATTTGGCTTCTACAATAGATCCATGTGCACCTGCAGTCTCCTTAATTGAATTAAGTGCACATATTGTTTGAAAATGATCCATGTGCACCTGCAGTCTCTTTATTCACTATACCCTCCACCCTTAAAGTTATTATAATCATGTTGACCATGAGTACTTGAAAACTAATCTATTTCCAACTTGGCCACTACTCCTAACTCGTCAATCAAAAGCTCATCAATATTTTTCTTACAAAAGAATAATAAATTCCCACCAACTATTGGAAACTTAAATAGGGGAGAAAACTCAACATGGAAGCCTGAATTTGCATCAAAAAAAATATTTTCCAAAGGGTAATATTCAGTTTTATAATTTTAATATGGTGGCAAGAAACCAAAATTTGGTCGCCATAACATGGGGAGCATCAGTAAAATTTAGTATCGTTCAGTTTTTTGTTTCACTTCTTTTGGCTGTGTTCTTCATGGCAGCAGTTTATATAGCCCGTGAATATGTAACCTTTAGCATGATTCCGGTAACAGTAGATGTTACATTTTCTTCTGGCTCTTTGCAGCCGGAGTGCAATATGTTTTCTGGGAAATGGGTGTATGATAACAAGTCATACCCTCTTTACAAAGAGAAAGAATGCAAATTTATGTCGGATCAATTGGCCTGCAACAAGTTTGGAAGACAGGATTTGAGCTATCAATATTGGAGGTGGCAACCTCACCATTGTGACATCCCAAGGTCTCTCCCTGTCTCTCTCTTAAAAACACACACACACACACACACTTGGAGATCAGATTAATTAGTTACAACTTAAACATAATCATGCTTACATATTACATTCTTATACGCACACAGTCTTATTTTCAAAGTTACTACATACCCTGACTCATACACAACAAGTTACAATCCTGATCATGTGCGTGTGGTGGATTCATGATTTCTTGTCACGACAAATTTCTTTGAGGGACATATATATGTTACCTGATTTTTATGTTTTTATTTTTAATGCACTACAAAACACCACAATAACAATTTTTTTTGTCCAAGGTACACACTTAATGCTGTAAACGAGCCGATCCGAGCCAGGTTGAGCTTGGATTCAAAGTTAAACGACGGCTCGTTTATCTTCACGAGATGAAATTCGTCTAGTAAAAATTTCAAGTCAACTTGTAATTAATATGTCAAATTTTGTATGATTTACACACACACATATATGTATATATAAAGTAATATTTTTACATACACATAATACATAACTTATGTATATTAAAATTTAAGCGAGTCGAACAAACGAGTTTACCATGACTCATTTGAGCAAGATTTTATCAAGCGAGCTTTGAGCTGCGTGTTTTTTTGAACAACCTTAGTCTTGCGTTTCCCATAATTAAATGTTAGGATATCCAATGTAGAAATTAGTCCATAAGTTGTATGATTTGTTATGCTTGAATGAGTTTTAATTTCTTCACTCATTCAGCTAATTATTCTATAATTTGTTATGTTTTCATGTTAGGTTCAATGCAACAAGATTGTTGGAGGAGCTAAGAAACAAGAGGATGGTGTTTGTAGGGGATTCTTTAAATAGAGGTCAATGGGTTTCAATGGTTTGTCTATTAGATTCATCCATTCATGATCCAAACATGAAACTCATGAACAACACTGGTTCCAACTTAATAATTTATAAAGCTCTTGTAAGTAAATAAAAAGCTAACTAGTAAAATAGACATCTTTGTTTTCGTTTCGGTATATCAATTAAACCACTACCGAATTTATCATGTAATTTGAAAGATTCTAATCTTTTTGAGTGAATATTTGATGCGATGAAGGGTTACAACGCGTCAATCGAGTTCTATTGGGAACCTTTGTTGGTCGAGTCTAACTCAGACGACCCAGTGAACCATAAGTTGCCAGAAAGGATCGTTCGGACACAGTCCATTGAAAAGCATGCCAAGGTTTGGACAGATGCAGACATACTAGTCTTCAATTCCTATCTTTGGTGGAAACAACCTCATATCAAAGTCTTGTAAGTCTATACGATCAATCTAGAGATTGTTTTTTTTAAGTTTTATCAAATAGTTGTAGGTAAAAGTCTTCATGGTTGGAGAAACATCAATATGTTGTCCATTAATTACAATTAAATTATATGTTGCTTACAAAAGTAAATTTGTAATTAATTAATAAGATGTTGAATTTAATGATGATTAATTAGGTGGGGTTCGTTTAAAGATGAAAACGGAATATATAAAGAAGTGGAGAATCTACGTAGCTATGAAATGGCCTTTAAAACATGGTCGGACTGGCTAGAGATACATGTTGATAGAGCAAAGACTCGATTATTTTTCATCAGCATGTCACCTGTTCATGAAAAGTAAGAACTTAATTCAATTTTGTCCAAGTTTAATTTAGCATCAAGTTTATTACAAATGCTAGTGTGGATATTTTAATTTCATTTTCAATGTTTTTGTATAGTCGACAAACTGGATTTAAATTATCCAAACAATGACCTACTATTAATAAAAATATATGGCTGGTAGCACTCCTACATTTTATTTTTGTTATGAAAGACAATCTCACTTTAACCGAAAAGTAACTTGGTTTGCCCCTAATGAATAAATGACTGTTTTTCTTTTTTATCTCGATCCGAATTTTATAAATGTTTAAAACAAAAAGTGAGGGACCGAAAAAGGCACTTTTCTTTTCGTTAGAGTGTGATTGCCATTAACAATTGAAGTGAAAGTTGAGAGTGTCATTGCTGCTACAAATTATGATTGGACACTAAGTCATAGTCTGGATTATTAAAATCAATTTGCTTATATAGTTTAACGAATGTGTGATTCTAAAAGAGAAAAAAAACCATATTATCGATTGTAGGGCCGAAGAGTGGGGTGGATCTAGTGATCAAAATTGTTATAGTGAGACTGATTTGATTACCAAGGAGGGGTATACCGGAAACAAAACAGATCCAAACATGATGAGAATAGTAGAAAACACCATTGATGAATTGAAAACAAGAGGTTTGAAAGTTCAAATCATCAACATAACTCAACTTTCAGAATACAGGAAAGAAGGTCATCCATCAATTTACAGGAAACAATGGGGTGCATTGAGTGAAGAACAATTATCAAACCCAAATAGTTATTCAGATTGTATACATTGGTGTCTTCCTGGTGTGCCTGATGTATGGAATGAGCTTCTATATGCTTATATTTTTCAACAATGAAAATACCATATATTGTTCACTTAATTAGATGTCAATTCACCATGTACATATTCTCTTTCTTATTTTTTTTTTTCATTTTTATTCCTAAAACAATAACATACTATGGTTCAGTCTTTAAACTATCATTAAATACATCTTGGTCTAATATTACCCCGCAAGCTAAACACGAGAGCATCGTGGTTTAAAAATGTAAAACTTGAAAAGAAAACATAAAAACATATTTTTTTTCCTGAAGCACCATATCCAACGGCCTCTTACTTTCATTTTGCATGGATTAAAAAATAAAAATGTGATACAAAATGTCAAAACATCTCTATTCAATGCGTGCTCCCGTGCAAATGCCTTCTAGTTCAATGCGAAATGTCTACCGCCATCGCCAGTTTGGGTTTTCTCCCAATCACTACTTCCATTCTTCATGTTCACCCCCGTTTTCAGATTCGACGCCATTGTCCAAGGCAGGATAGTAGGGTTTTGTTTCCCATCCGAAAATTTTCAATAACCAAAAATTTCAGTTCGGTTTTCTGATAAATCATTTTCAATAACCGAAAAAAAATCGAACAGGGTTATAACAGGCCCCTTTCATATTTTATTTTGTTTAACTAGCATGGCCCATTTCATATTTTAATATGTTTACACCTAGCATAATGCAACAATGTGTTATAAATATTGCATGTTTTGATGAAGTAAAACACTTTTCATTTGTATTTAGTTGTTAGAGAGCGATTTATTGTTTTTGTTAACCTTAAATGCGGAATTAGAATAAAATTGAAAGAACAATGATCAAAGGAATTGATTATGATTGAACACTAAAACGAATTCAAGAACAATTACAGAAAAGACCTCAATTGAGTGAATGAATACAACAAGAATTAGAAGCCCTTATTATACCCCCAATTGTCCAACGGTTACTAACAGACTCTAACCAAACTTGCAGCAGTATTGACATCTTTAGCCCTCCACGTTTAAAGTATTAAACATTCTGTACCATACTTCAACTTTCACCAAATTGTCAAATATTGCCCAAAGTTCTCTGCTGCTCAGTTTTATCCGTTAACTCTGTTGACTTTCATTGACCAATATTAACTTCCTTTAACTAACTAACAACACAGAACATTTGATTAATCGAGCTCAATATCTAACAGTTTTCTTGTTCGAGTACCCAAAGTACAGTTTCTTTCTAAGTGAGACAACCGATGATAAGTAATAAATACACTAAATAGTAGCTTATAAAGGTGAACAAATGCTAGCTTACGAGTATATTTTGGTAGAAATTATTAAATAAAACAGAACAAAAAACAATAAATAGTTTTACCCAACAAGTGTATTTTGTTCACACTTTCCTAACAACAAGACACACAACAACAAAAACATAACTAAAAAAGCGGTTTTTTTTTTAATTAAAGGAAACACCGACGGTTCAATTTTCAGAAAATATAAAAAACCGATCATATCAGTTTCAGATCAAAACCGAACTGAATCATGCACATCCTTAGCAACTAACATGATACAGATTGTTCCTACACAAGCAATTGAACTCAAACATTTGAATATGTGAAACAAGTAATCACATCAGAGATGTTACAGGTTTAGGCCCTAATTAAACTATCACTAAATACATCTTGGTCTAATTATTTATCAACCCATGGAAAGTTTAAATTTATTTTAACTAAAATTTGAAGGACATTTTTTATACATAGTATAGAGGATTTTATGAGGTTGTTTTTAATAAGCAACATATCCTTCTATTCCAAAATTACCTATGTCGAATTAGTAATGCATTTTAGAATCTTAAGCAAGATTCTAATGCATGATATCAACAATTTGATATCTAAATTACCTATTTAGGGGTCGTTAGCGAATTTTTTTCACACCAAATGTTCTCAAATATCATCACTTCTACTAAACAAAGGAGTATAACCAATGGAATACTTTTGTCGCTAATAAATGATAAAAATTTTCGATGGATCCCAACGTACACATCAAGAGAAAATTAAAAAAGGAAAACTAATTAAAACAACCGGGGTTAGACCGACGTAATCCATCGGTGATTATGGATATGTTGTCGATGTAATCCATGTTCGGGGTTAGACCGACAGTTACCAACGAACACCTAACACGAGAAAGTCAAGGTTTTGTTTTGTTTTTTGTTTTTGTTTTTTGTTTTTTTTTTTTTTGGAGGGGGTGGGGATGGGACAAGTTACAAATGAACTATCTTTAAGAAACTTTGAGGATAAGATTTTTTACAAGATTCCCGCCTAGACTTCTAGTCATTTATCGATATCACTACTAAATAAAGAAGTAGCACCGATAGACTTTTACTATGGATGCTACCCATCGGTAAATACCAACGAATTCCAATAAACCTAAAAATGTGTTGGTGAATATCAAGATTTGAATCAAGACTCCCACCAGGGAGGGGCTCAATCCAATGGAGCCTGCCAGGGGTGCTACCCCCTTGAACCTCAAGGTTCGTTGATGCTGGAAGTGAGAATAGACTCGAGTAATGATGTTTAAGGTGTTTCCATTTCGTCAACTGAATTTCAATGAACTTAAATGACATAATGACACTAAAATCACTCATGCTGGTGTCATGTATAACAACTCTCCCAAAATACTTAGAACGTCCCTACACGTCCTAAAAGAACACCCCGTATACGAAAAACGGCCCTAAATACCTTTAATTTAACAAAAATTAAATAAAAATGAAATTTAAGGGGCGCTCACGGGGCGCGAAGCCCTTGGCTACTTCAGTCGCGGGGCGCGACAGCTAGACCATCAGGCGCACCCCTGGGCGGCCACGTGTCGTATACGTGTTGGGTCTATACCCGTGACCAGCCAAAGCTAGAACCTAGCCTATAATCCTCGCGGGCCGCGAAGGACTTGGCTATATTGGTCGCGGGCCGCGACCCGCTGTCGATCAGACCCTATAAATAGAAGGCATCGGCAGTCATTCGGAATTTGCTCAATTCTTGTGATTCTCTCTCAAATTTTGAAATAGTAAAAATAATACTCGGATATTATACCCCCTAATTAGCGAAGCTCCGCCTCGTTGTAAGTATTATAATCCCCGGTTACATATTAGATACGCTGCCCGATAGATTTAGTGCTCAGTAACGCCTGTCGAGGCTTTGCCCGACGTAGTCGTTGGAGTTCTGTCTCGGGGAAGGTATAACTAATGTAAATATGGGTTATTATACTAACACGTGTGCATTGTTTAATTAATAGATTATAACCAGGAAGTCACAAGGAAAATACCTAAATTAGCAATGTGAGTTTATCTCCTTTTGTAAAATCCTTTTTGTGAGTAATCCTTTCTTTTTGTGAACTGTTTTTACAAAACCTCAATTATTTTACATGATAAGTAACAGTGATTGAGTATTTGTAATTCTACAATTATCGTCGGTATGTTGGGGTTTTGTATACAAAATTTGTTACTACACTATGAGTAGTAACATGACCGCAAGTCGGGTTGACAATACCGTGGGTGGTAATTAAAGTAGAAATATAAACAAATGTAATTGCGAGATCGCCCTCAATGCTGTAAAATGATAAAACCTGCTTTCATTAAACTGGGATTCACTCACCAGTATTTTTTGCTGACAAATGTTTTTAAAAAGCGTTTCAGGCATGGTTGCAGAAATCGGCCTAGGCGGCCGATTAATCGGCGCCGCCGATTAATCGGCGCCTAGGCGCTAGGCGGTCATCTACTGCCTAATTCTGAGCTAGGCGGTCAATTAATCGGTCATGGTAAAAAATCGATCAAAATCGGTCCTAGGCGGTCAAAAATCGGATTAATCAGACAATATTAGTCGGTCAAAATCGATCAAAATCGGTCCTAGGAGGTCAAAATTGGTCAAAATCGGTCAAAATCGAACCATACTATCTGAAACTTGAAGTATTTATGTGAATTTTGAAGTATTATTTTTATATTATTGGGTATATATATATATATATATATATAATTTTGAAAAAATACATATAAAAATCCCATTCCGATTAATCCCGATTAATCCCTAGGCTGTACCTCACCGCCCGACTAGCGCCTAGCGCCTTCTACAACATTGGTTTCAGGTAACAAAATGTGAAAGCCAAATAGAAGCCAGCTGGACAACACTGAAGGCTTGAAAAAGTGGCTATAAAAGTTACCTAAATAAAGTAGATGTTTTCTATCAATAAATTAGGGTTACCCCTATAAATATGTTGTAATGAAAACTTGGGTTTTTCCCATCTATTTATTATTATAAAAATGTGGTATTTTACTCTGATAAAATATTTCCTAACTACGGTCCTGATGTATTCCGCTGCCAAATTGATAAACACCGATACCACTGATACTGGCTCGCGGCCGCCCGTTCCCAGAGATAGGGGTCGGGGGTTGCGACAGAAAGTGGTATCAGAGCTACAGCCACTGATTTTTGCCACAAAAGTGTTCTGCTGACACCAAAATTTTATCCATTATGTTAGCAAATAATTTACGTGATTACATGCATATATGTATATTATTGTTTTGTGTTATTTGACAATTTGTTAGCCTACAGTATGAGTGATAAAGGTCCCTCAGACGCTTATCGTCAATTGTCTAGTTCTCCTAGAGATGCAGGAACTTCTTTCCAGTCTACTCCCTCGGGGTATTCAGCTGACACAGAAGAGGGGATCTTTATATTCAAAGCGCAATCCGAAGAGCCATTCCCTACAAAAAAAGAGAGGATGGTTCAGTCGGGGAGCTCACGAGCGTAGGAAAAGAATGAGGAAATTGCACCAACAAAGGGCCTTAGCAGCAGCAAATAGGGAGATGAATGCCCAAACTTAGGACCTACTCAATAGGCGATTAGCTAACTTTCACATATTAGCCACTACTGCTGCAGACCCGAACTTAGAACAAATCATTGCACCACAGCCACTACCCTTGTTCTCAACTCAACCCATGGAAATAGAACCTAACCCAGGAGACCAGATTCTCATGCCCGCATTCGACCCAAATGAAATCCCTAGAGTCCCAGCACCCGATCCCCTAGCATATGATCCATGGAACGATGAACATAGGGATTATCGAGAACTCTACCCACAGGAGGAGCCCATACAAAACCCAGTAGCACCCTATCCTAACCTTGACCCTCTAGATCCATATTGGGATAACGACCAGTATATTTGAGAAATCCTAGAAAACCCATACCCATGCGAAGAACCGATGCCCCAGTACCCTGACCCAATACCAGCACCCGCACCACCCATGAGTACTGAAAATGTGCAGGAACTCCGCACTTTTGGTGAGGAGTTATTAGATGAAAGTGAAAAGATAAGACAAATAGGGGAAATGCTCGTTTGGAAGTACGACGAGCGTAATATGCAGTATTGGATGAACCCCCACTAATAGTAATAATATATATATATATATATATGTGAGTAGTTTGAAAAAAAAATTTAGATAATCCAATACCTACTGATGCATACTAGTATTGTATTTTCCAGTTTCAGTTTGTAATAGATGCATATCTATAAAATAGAGTAAGTGTCGCAATGTACGACGATTTTGATCAATGTGTCTGTGACTGTTTTATTTTGTGATATTAATATCTGGTAAATGTTTATAATCCAGATGGACAATGAAGTGAATCAGGAAAACCAGAATAATGAGAATAATGGAAACCAAATAGATAACAGTGTCATCCAACATATATTGGCTCAAGGAATTATCGATGCTATGCCTTATATCCTCCAAACTGTTAAAGAAGCAGAAAATAATAAAAGTAACGGTGGAAGTAGGCGACCACCTACTGAACCTAGTCACAGTGTAAACAATGGACCACTACTTCAATTGCCTATTCCAAAAAGAAGAAGAACCATGTCTTATGGTTGTTCTTACAAAGAATTCTGGTCCTGTAAACCAATAGAATTCTCTGGCAATGAAGGAGCCATTGCAGCTCTATGCTGGTTAGAAAAGACTGAGGCAGTCTTAAAAATAAGCAAGTGTGCAGAGGAAGACAAAATCATGTTTGCTTCCAATCTTTTTAAGAATGTAACCTTAGAATGGTGGAACACTATTCTCCAGTCTAGGGGAAGTGACAGAGTCTATAATATAGAATGGACTGAATATGGTTGAAAGAAAATTCTGTCCACCCAATGAAAATAGCTAATAAGTTCTTAAACCTTAGAATGACTGCAATAGACTGTAAGGGTTACACTACCGTATTCTTTGAATATGCTAGAATTATGCCAACCCTAGCTTTACCAGAACCAATATTAATTTCCCATTACATCTGGGGATTAATCAGTGAGATTAGATACGTAGTCAAGGTAGCTAGAACACAAACCATAGAAGAAGCTGAAGAACTAGCAAATACCATGACTGATGAACTAGTACGTACACAAGAAGAGAACCAGAGGAAGAATCTAGCTCAGAAGCTTACCCAGGAATTTCGCTACGGTAATTCCAATCGTGGGAAAAATGTAGGTTCTACTTTTGCACCTTATTGTAAGGCCTGCAAGAAGAAGCATTTAGGAAGATGCTCCACCTACTACATTTTCTGCAAGATACCAGGACACAAGGAAGAAGACTGTAGGAAGAAACCCAGCAATGGAGTATGCTTCAATTGTGGAGAAAAGGGACATATCAAGCCGAACTGTCCGAAACTAGCTCTAGCCATGAATAACAAGACTACTAAGAATGCTAGAGCATTTGTTCTGACAGCCGAAGAAGCGAAAATGATTCCGGATGTGATTGCTAGTACATTTTTAGTTAATGATGTTTTTGCGAAAGTATTATTTGACTCTGGTGCGAACCAAAGTTTTATTAATACTTCATTTTGCAAACTTCTCAATCAACCATTAACTAAACTCCAACAAGAATGTCTAGTAGAAACGGCAAATGGAGAGTCCATTAAGATCACTGAAATCTTGCATGGAGCAAGAATAGAAATTTTAAATCAAAATTTTATTGCAGATCTTTACCCAATGAATCTGGCTGGATTTGATATTGTATTAGGAATGGATTGGTTACTAGCTAATAAAGCCAGTATTCTATGTGATCAAAAGTCAATCCAAGTAAATTCACCAAAGGGTGAAAAGATCACAATTAAAGGAAATAAGCCATCTCGATCTACGAAATTCATCTCTGTGATGAAA
This sequence comes from Helianthus tuberosus, assembly GCA_030545235.1. NCBI lineage: Eukaryota > Viridiplantae > Streptophyta > Magnoliopsida > Asterales > Asteraceae > Helianthus > Helianthus tuberosus. Next base: position 33,632 of record JARYGA010009826.1, on the reverse strand, counting down.
ACAGCGAGTTGTGCAAGAAAAGGTTTACTAGTGTATATGATTTCCATCATCATTAACACTAAAGGAAAAGAATTGAAAGATATTCCCATAGTATCTCAATTCTTAGATTTGTTTCCAGAAGAATTACCAGGACTACCGCCAGACAGGGAAGTCGAATTCAGAATCCATCTGCTACCAGGAACAGCACCAATTGCCAAGGCACCGTACCATTTGGCACCTCCAGAAATGCGAGAACTAAAGAAACAATTGGACGAACTTCTGGAGAAAGGATTCATACAGCTAAGTTCATCACCTTGGGGAGCACCGATCTTGTTCATCAAGAAGAAGGACGGATCAATGCGTATGTGCATTGATTACCGGGAATTAAACAAAGTCGTGATTAAAAATCGGTACCCACTACCGAGAATTGATGATCTGTTTGATCAATTGCAAGGAGCTCGATTCTTTTCAAAGATCGATTTACGCTCTGGATATCATCAATTAAAGGTACAGGAAGAGGATATTCCTAAGACCGCTTTCAGAACAAGGTATGGTCATTATGAATTTACAGTCATGCGATTTGGTTTAACCAATGCCCCATCTGCATTTATGGACATGTTGAACAGAATATGTAAACCATATCTGGATAAATTCATAATTGTCTTTATAGATGCTATTCTAAGAGTAAAGAGGAACACGCAGCGCATCTGCATGCACTCCTAAATTTGCTGAGAAAAGAAAAGCTTTATGCTAAATTTTCAAAATGCGAATTTTGGTTAGAAGAAGTACAATTCCTTGGACATTTAATTAATCATGAAGGAATTCATGTGGATCCCACAAAAATTGAGGCAATTACTAAATGGAAAGTCCCTAAATCACCAACGGAGGTGAGAAGTTTTCTCGGACTAACAGGTTATTATAGACGGTTTATCCGAGAGTTCTCTAGAATAGCCATTCCCTTAACCAAATGTGAGGAGTAGGGCGAAGAAAAGTACCGATGAAGGGAAGAGGAAGAGAGAGGAAGACAAGTCTCCTCAATCAAACAAGAAAGGAAAAGGGAACCTTGGTTCTAAGAAGGGGCAGTCGAATGACAAGCCCAGGTGTAAGACTTGCAACAAAAGGCATTTTGGGAAATGCAACCAAGACCCACAGCCCAAACCATGTGGGATCTGTAAAAAGAAAGGGCACAAGTTTGTTGAGTGCCGAAATATAAAGGATGCAACTTGCTACGGTTGCAATGAGAAGGGGCACATTAAAACCAATTGCCTCAAGAATGCTAAGAAGCCCGAGGAGGCAAAGAAAACCAATGCAAGGGTTTTCCAAATGAATGCTAGGGAAGCGGTGAACGACGAGAAAGTCATAACAGGTACCTTCCTCATTAATAATAGTTATGCTAGAGTCTTATTTGATTCGGGTGCTGATAAGTCTTTTGTAGACCATAAGTTTTGCAAGTCACTGAATTTGCCTATTAAGACTCTAGACATAAAATATGAGGTAGAACTTGCCGATGGTACCTTAGAAACAGCTTCAACTCTTCTTGATGGATGCTTTATATCAATTAAGAATCATTCTATCCCGCTGTCCCTCTTGCCAATGAAATTGGCTGGGTTTGATATAGTTTTAGGCATGGATTGGTTGTCGCATAACCAAGCCCAAATTGCCTGCGACAAAAAGCTAGTTATTATAAAAACCCCTTCTGGTGAATCTGTTTCTATTCAAGGAGACACACATTATGGATTGCCTAGCAACGTGTCTGTTCTCAAAGTATCGCAATGTTTGAAAAGTGGATGTGTCATTTACATGGCACAAGTGACTGTGAATGACCTGAAGCCTAAAATTAAAGACATTCCAATTATCTCTGAATATCCTGATGTTTTTCCTAATGAATTACCTGGATTACCTCCTGAGAGGCAAGTAGAGTTCAGGATAGACATTCTCCCAGGATCAGCACCTATAGCACGAGCTCCTTATCGTCTAGCGCCTACAGAAATGAAAGAGCTCAGGACTCAATTGGACGACTTACTGGATAAAGGTTTCATTCAACCCAGCTCTTCGCCTTGGGGAGCTCCATTTCTGTTTGTTAAAAAGAAGGACGGATCAATGCGCTTATGCATTGATTATCGTGAATTGAATAAGGTAACGATCAAGAATCGTTATCCTTTACCCAGGATCGATGATTTATTTGATCAGCTCCAAGGGGCGAGCTATTTCTAAAAGATTGATTTGAGATCTGGGTATCATCAACTTAAAGTAAGAACTGAAGATGTGCCTAAGACAGCATTCAGAACGAGGTATGGACATTTCGAGTTTTTAGTGATGCCATTTGGCTCACTAATGCTCCAGCAGCATTCATGGACCTCATGAATAGAGTCTGCAAGCCATATTTAGATAAGTTTGTCATTGTCTTTATAGACGACATACTTATCTACTCTCGTAGCGAAGTTGATCATGAGAAGCACCTGCGATGTATCTTAGGATTGCTTCAACAGGAGAAGTTGTATGCTAAATTCTCCAAATGCGAGTTCTGACTTCGTGAAGTCCAATTCCTTAGACATGTTGTTAGTGAGCGAGGTATCCAAGTAGATCCCGCTAAGGTAGAAGCCGTAATGAATTGGGAAGCACCCAAGACTCCAACCGAAATACGTAGCTTTATGGGTTTAGCCGAATATTATAGAAGATTCATTGAGAACTTCTTAAGAATAGCTACACCATTAACTTCTTTGACCCGTAAGAATGTTAAGTTTGACTGGGGTCCGAAACAACAAGAATCCTTTGAGGTTCTTAAGAAGAAATTGAGCAATGCTCCAATACTAACCTTACATGATGGAATTGAAGAGTTTGTTGTATATTGTGATGCTTCACACACCGGCATGGGGTGTGTACTTATGCAGCGCGGCAAGGTGATTGCCTATGCATCAAGACAACTGAAGGTGCATGAAAAGAATTACACCACCCATGATTTGGAATTGGGTGCTGTTATATTCGCACTTAAATTGTGGAGACATTATTTATATGGAACTAAATGTGTGATCTACTTGGATCACAAAAGTCTCCAACATTTGTTCAATAAAAAACAGCTCAATATGAGACAACGCCGCTGGATGGAAACACTAAATGACTATGATTGCGAGATACGCTACTATCAAGGTAAAGCGAACGTAGTCGCAGATGCTCTAAGCCAAAAGGAAAGAGTTAAACCAATCAGGATCAATGCCAAGAGCATTGAGTTGAAGAATAGTCTGAATGAAAGACTATTAGCTGCATAGAAAGATGATGTTTTGGAAGTTAATTTTCCAAATGAAAAGTTGGGTGTAACTGCTGAGCAGTTAGCACTTGGGAAGGATGGAATCCTCAGAATGAATGGAAGAATTTGGGTTCCTATTCATGGAGGGCTTAGAGATGCAATCCTCCAGGAAGCTCACAACTCCAAATACTCAGTTCACCCTGGAGGTGACAAGATGTATCATGATTTGAAGGCAAATTATTGGTGGATAGGTTTGCAGAAATCTATTGCCACACATGTAGCTAAGTGCCTGACTTGTGCTCAGATTAAAGCTGAACATCAAAAGCCTTCAGGTCTACTTCAACAACCAGAACTCCCTACATGGAAGTGGGAGATGGTAACCATGGATTTCATAACCAAGTTACCTAAAAAAAGGCATGGAAATGATACCATATGGGTTATTGTTGATAGACTGACTAAGTCAGCACATTTCTTGCCCATCAAGGAAACCCATAGCTCCGACAAGTTAGCCCAGTTATACGTAGACAAGATTGTAGCTCTTCATGGAGTACCGGTGTCTATTATCTCTGATAGAGATACTAGATATACCTCTCATTTTTGGAAAAGTTTCCAACAATCTTTGGGTACACGTTTGAATTTTAGTACTGCTTACCATCCTCAGGCTGATGGACAAAGTGAGCGTACAGTTCAAACCTTGGAAGACATGCTTCGTGCATGTATTATTGATTTAGGTGGTAGTTGGGATGACCACCTGCCATTGATAGATTTTTCCTATAACAATAGCTACCATACTAGCATTCAGGCTGCGCCTTTTGAGGCATTATATGGTAGGAAATGCAGAATGCCTGTCTGTTGGGCAGAAGCAGGAGAAACTCAGTTGTCAGGACCTGAAATAGTCCTTGAAACAACGGACAAGATTGTCCAGATTCGTGATCGCCTAAAAGCTGCCAGTGATAGGCATAAAAGTTATGCTGATGAGAGGCAAAAACCTCAAAAGTTTTAGATAGGCGATAAAGTTCTATTGAAAGTGTCACCCTGGAAAGGTGTGATGCGTTTTGGTAAAAAGGGCAAGTTGAGCCCTAGATATATTGGACCATTCGAGATTATCGAATGTGTCGGCAGTGTAGCTTATAAGCTAAATTTGCCTGAGGAGCTGAGCGGGATTCATAATGTGTTTCACATTTGTAATCTCAAGAAATGCCTAGCCGACGAATCACTGGCTATGTCTCATAAAGACATACAGATTGATGAAAGCTTGAAATTCGTTGAAAGACCTATATCGATCGAGGATTGTCAGGTTAAAAAGCTCCGAAGGAAGCATGTACCTATAGCAAAGGTCAAATGGGACGCCCGTCGAGGTCCCGAATATACGTGGGAAGTTGAGTCCACTATGCGACAAAAGTACCCTCACTTATTCCAGTAAATCTAAGGGTCAAGATTTCTTTTAAGGGGGTGAGGGTGTAACACCACGTAAAAACGTGTCCGAATATCTATAGACACGTGTCCTAAACTCTAAACATGTGAAAGATTGAGTTTGAGGAACTAAAGTTGGCAAAAAGTGAAAATATGCAAGCGAAGGGACTAAAAGTGTCAATATTCCAAACTTGTGCCTCTGAATGACCTTACACGATGAATATATTCTTAAACGAGTGATTGATTGGATATAAGAAGCCGTTTATGAAAATAATCGGAAGATTATTAAATTATAAGGGTTAAACGTGTCAACATGTCGATTCTGACCTCTGAGTGACCTTTTAACAAAACCGAGGCTTCGAAACATTCAAATATACTCTTAAGAGTAAGTGGTATAAATTTCACGTGGTTTCGAGATCGCTACGCATATTTTCAAGACTTTGGGCCAAAAGTGTCAACTTGATGAAACTTGTTTTCAAAGAGGTATTAAACGAACCGGAGCCTAACGAAGTTAGTTTATACATCCTTGAGCCTCAACAAATTAACTACTAGGGCCTTGGTTGCCAAAAATGGAGTTAAAGAGGGTTTAAAATGATCAGGGACTGAATCTGCCAGCTTTGAAACTTGTTTGGCCAGTTTAGCCGGTCCACGCGACCCGCGTAAGACCCCCTTAAGTCTTAAGCAGCCCGCCTCAGCATGCCAGTAACAGAAAATTTTTGCCAGGTGCGGGTTTTGGCTGTTCCACCGCCTTAACCTAGTTTGTAATGACCTATGGAGCTATAAGTCGGTTTAATTCACTCACTAGGACACCTGGGGTGATCCCAGGGCCCCCAATAACACCTGGAGATGATCTATGACTGTCACACCCCAACCGATGGTGGAAACATCGGGGCATGGCACTGAGCGAAACAGATTGTCCAGAAGTTTCCATAACAATCATCAATACTATTCAATTTAAATAATACATCCCATACCGTATCTCAAACAGTAAAATAATTATTACAGGTAAAAATCCAGGCAAATATTCTGTTCCGACAACTCAGATTTAAATAGACAGCAATTGTTTATCTGCTTCTAGAGACCCCTGATTCGTTATCTACATACAACAATTTGTTGGGCTCTAAAGCTTTATTCTAGCTTCAAATTCCTACCACATGTGCGTCATAAGCACCTGTCACATACGTTAAAATTAAGTCAATACATAAAATGTAAAGGTGAGCATACAAGTTTGATAATAGCATATAAAGTTCAAATTCGTTTACGCATAACCAGCACGTACACATAGTGAAATGAAGCACGTTAGTTATCGACACGGATCCATTGATACCAATGACTGCGGGTTGACTGCCCGAGGCAGTTCGCAATACATGATTACCACCGTAATCCAAGCAAGTAATGATCCTTAACAACCCCCGTGAACGGGTGCTGAGTCCAAACTATAGTACTATCGTTGCTAAGGCAGGTAGACAACATTCCGTGTGTAAACATAACAAACAAACATTCATGACCCACGTATAACATGCATTAACGGTTAGCGTTTAAATAGTATTTGAGTAGTGTGATGGTTGTAGTTTGAATATTCGTAACGTATGTAACACCCAAAAGTGCTTAAAGCAAAAAGGGATCGGGTATACTCACAGCGATTGATGGATTGAAGGGAGCGCTTAGCGAGTAAGGTTAGCCTGAATGGATTCGATAGCATAACGATAAGTGATACGTAAAATGATACAAAGTGAAGATGGATCGGATGGTAGTCCGTGCGGATGGTAATCCGAGCGGACAGCAATCCGTGTGGTTGATAATCCGTTCGGATGGTCATCCGGTCGGATAGCTTATCCGAACGGATGACTATTCGAGTGGATTGTTTCTTCCTATGAGGAAAGATGTGTTTGTGTATGATGTCTTGACTTTTGAAGTTTTCATTGTAGTATTTTGAAAACATTGGAGTACCTCTATCTTTCAAGTCGGTCGTTCGGATGCCCGGTCGTGCGAATGACAATCCGTTCGGATGGTCATCCGTTCGGATGGTGGTCCAGTCGGACGGCGACTTGATGAAGAGTACAGTTCACACCAGAAGAGTCATTCGATCGGATGTCCATCCGATCGGGTGACAACCCTGTTATTGAACATGTTGAAAATTGTTTAAGTCTTTAAAGTCTTAGTATCTCATGATCTGAAGAGTAATCCAGTCAGATGGTCGTTCGACCGGGTTGCAATTCGTTCAATACTCCAACTTTAGATAAGGTTGTTTAAAGTGGGACCCAAGTGTGACCCGTTCGGATGGCAATCCGTTCGGATGACCTATCCGATCAGATAGCAATCCGGTCGGACGGCAATCCGTTCCGATTGTTCCTTTCGTCCTACACTTGGTCGTTTTGATGGTTTGTCGTTGTTTCGAGACGTCTTGACAACGTGTTAACCAATCAGAACCCCCATTTTGACCCAGATGACTAAACCGACCAGGAATCACCCTAGCTCGGTCAGTTATCGGCTCTAGACGGTTATTCTTGTTTAACCCGAAGTCGGTGGTCTCGTGGGCGGAATCCAGATCTGAACTAGTGCAACACTATGGATGAGTAGGAGACTAGATCTGATCCTGATTCTACCGGTTTTGGGTGTTTTGAGTGTAAAAGAGTTGAAAGAAAGTTAGAAACCATCTTTCAATCCTTTTTCACCGCTCTTGTGTCGAGATCTTTACAAGATCTTTGTGTAATCGGGTGGAAATCGGTTAGATCTCAGTTATTCTTGGTGGATTGAGGTCAAAGCATGAAGTTCTTGAAGAACACATGATGACGTTATCCTCGAACACCCAAAATCTTGTTAAAAGTTAGGATTTAAAAGATAGAAAGGTGTAGGAGTGCGTGTGGATTAAGAAAGTACAAGATTTAGGGCGAGATCTTACCTGGATTAAGTGAAATTGAAGAAAAGGTGAGGAGCACGAGTAGTTCGGACAGAGGGTTTCCAAACGTGGAAAGAATGACAATGACAGGGGTATTTATAGGATTCCAAAAGAGGAAAGGGTGATCCGATCGGATGACACACCGCCCGGATGACGATCCGGTCGGATGACAGTCCTGGTCGGATGGCGCTTGACCTGTGACCAGAAGGGACTATCCGGTCGGATGGCTATCCGGTCAGATGGCTATCCGGCCGGATGACGCTGGGTTCAAGCGTTTGACGCGACGATTCTTGCTGAGTCGATTTTGATTGCGAGCGGTTCAATACGATAGGGTTTCCTAGTCAAATTACTTTCAGTCCCAAACACTCATATCTCGCATGATCTCTTCTCCACTAACTATCATAGTTCGATTGTGATTCGAGTTCGAGTTCGATTGCATTCGAGTTTCGATTGAGTTCGCTTGATTACCATAACACAGCATAAATAAACATGCACAGATAACACGTAAGGCGCGCACACACACACACGTATAAACAACAAGTAAAATATGTAGCTCGAGCTGCGATTCGATGTCAATTTGATTAGCATAGCTTGCTTATTGATTTATTAACTTTATCGCATTGTTACTTCCTGTAGTTCACAGTCGTAGATCGGTTGAATAGCGATTAACATACGTCGATTATTTCCTTTATAGACACTTACTCCACATAATAGTTACAATAAAAGAAATCTACTATAAGTCAAGTTGCGCGAAATCGGTCGTTGACTTTGACCTTGACTTTGACTTTGACTTGTGAAAACACGGGGTGTTACAGCCTCCCCTTGTTTAGGGAATTTCGTCCCGAAATTAGGCTGGAAGCTGTACTTTGCCGTGAATCACGTTTGAGAACCCTCTTTAAACAACTGCGGGTACTTAGCCTTTATGTCGCTTTCGAGTTCCCAAGTGAACTCTGCGCCTCGTTTGCCTTCCCATCGGACCTTCACGATAGAAATGCGAGAGCGTCTGAGTTGCTTGGTTTGGCGATCCATGATTTCGACAGGTTTTTCCACGAAGTGTAATGTTTCGTTAACTTGCAGATCATCGAGAGAAACATGTAAGTCGTGGTTGGCTAGGCACTTTCGGAGGTTTGACACGTGGAAAGTCGGGTGGACGTTACTAAGTTCCTCTGGTAGTTCGAGTCTGTAGGCGAATTTTCCGATCCTTTCCAGAATCTTAAAAGGTCCAACAAATCGAGGCGCGAGCTTTCCCTTTATGCCGAATCGGACCACACCCTTCCAAGGTGATACCTTTAGGAGTACGTGGTCACCAACGTCAAATTCACGGGGCTTGCGTTTTCTATAGGCGTAACTTTTCTGTCGATCCCGAGCTTTCACCAGGTTGTCTCGAATTTGGAAAATTTTGTCTGTCGTTTCTTGTAATAGCTCAGGACCGGTTAATTGTGAATGACCGATCTCGTGCCACACAATAGGCGATCGACATCTTCTTCCGTATAATGCCTCGAAAGGTGCCATTTGGATGCTAGAATGATAGCTGTTGTTATACGAGAATTCGACCAACGACAGGTATTTATCCCAATTACCACCGAAGTCTAGGACACACGAACGGAGCATGTCTTCAAGTGTACGAATCGTTCTTTCAGTCTGACCGTCGGTTTGTGGGTGGAAAACAATACTTAGATTAAGTGTTGTACCGAGTGCAGCTTGAAACGTTTCCCACAGTCGCGAAGTAAACGGAGCATCACGATCAAAGATGATGTCACGAGGCGTCCCATGATTACAAATGATCTCGTCGGTGTAGATTCGGGTTAATCGTTCTACCTTGTAGTCTTCCCGTATTGGTAAAAAGTGAGCTGATTTAGTCAAACGGTCGACCACAACCCAAATGCTGTCGTGACCTGATGACGTGTGTGGTAGCTTGGTTATAAAGTCCATGGCTATACTTTCCCACTTCCACATGGGAATTAGTGGTTGTTCGAGTAAGCCAGAGGGTCTTTGATGTTCAGCCTTGACTCTAGCACAAGTTAGGCATTTTCCGACGTAGAGAGCGATATCCCTTTTCATGCCCGGCCACCAGTACTTATAACGAAGGTCCTGGTACATTTTGTCGGCTCCGGGATGAATAGAATACCGGGATTTATGGGCTTCGTCCATCAGTATCTGTCGCAAATTGGTACGTTTGGGAATCCAAATTCGGTCCAGGAAGTGGAATATCCCATTCGATTTGCTCGCAAGTTGGGCTCCATCGTGGTAGATTCTTTCTTTCTTCAAAGTGCGTTCGTTAAAACACGCATGTTGAGCGTCGCGGATGAGGGTTTCGAGATCGTGTTGGGCTTGAACATTACGAGTGCTAAGCAGATAGCTCCGTCTGCTGAGTGCGTCGGCAACAACATTTGCCTTGCCTGGGTGATAACGAATCTCATAGTCGTAATCGTTGAGAAGTTCTACCCATCGGCGTTAACGCATATTAAGTTCCTTCTGATTAAAGATATGTTGTAGGCTCCTATGATCGGTGTAGATCGTACACTTGGTACCATACAGGTAGTGTCGCCAAATCTTTAATGCAAAAACAACCGCGCCTAGCTCGAGATCATGGGTTGTATAGTTCTTCTCATGGACTTTGAGCTGACGAGATGCGTAAGCTATGACCTTGTCCCGTTGCATGAGAACGCAGCCAAGACCAAGGTTGGAAGCATCACAATAGACAATGAAATCATTGTTTCCGTCGGGCAATGTGAGAACAGGTGCATTGCAAAGCTTATGCTTGAGGGTTTGAAAGGCAGTTTCTTATTCAGTTTTCCAAACAAAAGGCTTGTCTTTATGGGTGAGAGAGGTAAGCGGTACAGCGATCTTGGAGAATCCTTCGATGAATCATCGATAATAGCCCGCTAGTCCAAGAAAAGAACGGACTTCAGACGGGTTCTTAGGCGTAATCTAGCTCTTAACTGCTTCAATCTTCGCAGGATCGACGTGAATACCCTGACTATTAACAATGTGACCCAGAAACTGAACTTCCTCCAACCAGAATTCACACTTGGAGAACTTGGCATAGAGTTGGTTCCCCTGGAGTAAATCGAGAACCAAACGTAGATGTTGCGCATGTTCGGTCTTCGATTTCGAATAGATCAAGACATCGTCGATGAATACGATGACGAAACGGTCGAGATATGGTTTACACACGCGATTCATAAGGTCCATGAAGACCGCGGGTGCGTTGGTTAGACCAAAAGGCATGACAACGAATTCGTAATGGCCGTAACGAGTGCGAAACGCGATTTTGGGTATATCCTCCTCTTGAATACATAGTTGGTGGTATCCTGAACGCAGATCGATCTTCGAGAAACACGTAGCACCTTGTAGTTGATCAAACAAATCGTCAATACGAGGTAGGGGATAACGATTTTTGATAGTTAACTTATTCAATTCCCGATAGTCGATGCACATCCTGAATGACCCATTCATCTTTTTGACGAAAAGGACTGGCGCGCCCCAAGGAGAGGTGCTCGGGCGAATGAAGCCTTTCTAAAGTAATTCCTGGAGTTGGTTTGAGAGTTCGCGCATTTCGGACGGCGCAAGTCGATAAGGAGCTTTGGCAACAGGATTGGCTCCAGGTATGAGGTCGATACGAAAGTCGATATCATGACTTGGCGGTAGTCTGGGAAGATCCTCTGGAAAAACATTAGGAAATTCTCGAACCACAGAAATGTCTTTCACTTCCTTCTTCTCTTTCTTTTCCTTCTCCGCTACTACAATGTTAGCCAAGAAAGCTCGGTATTCCTTGCAGAGATACTTGCTAGCTTACACACATGACATAAGCTTGAGACCCTTCAAAGTAGTATCACCGTATACACATAAATAGTCACCATTCGCGAGCGAGAATCGAATCATCTTGTCGAAGCATACAACTTCAGCATGGTTTTCCCGAAGAAAGTCCATGCCTACTATGACGTCAAAACTTCCGAGTTGCATCGGAATGAGGTCGATTGGGATAATGTGATTATTGAGCTCAAGGGTACAATCACGAAGGACAGAATTAACAGTCACGGTTCTTCCGGTAGCGACTTCAACATCGAATGTCGAGGAGAGTTGGGAGCGTTTACGACTAAGGATTTTCTCAAAGTCGAACGACACAAAGCAATTATCAGCTACAGTATCAAACAAACATGAAGCATAAATACCATTCACAAGGAACATACCATTGACCACATTGTTGTCGGCCTGGGCTTGACGTACGTTGAGGTTGAAAGTTCTGGCTCGTGCAGCCTGTTGTTGCTGCTGCTGTTGTTGTTGCTGTTGTGGCTGCTGTTGTTGTTGCTGTTGTGGCTGCTGTTGCTGGGGCTCTTGCTTCACGACCCTGTTTGGGCACATGTTGGCGAAATGGTCCAGGTCGCCACATGCGAAGCAGGCTCTGGCTTTGACTGCGGGTGCCGGAGGAGCTTATTGACCCTGAGGGGCAGTGAGTAGAGCTTGATGAGCAGGAGCTTGTCGAATACGGCAGTTGGTAGTGAAATGGCCGTATACATTGCAATGAGCACAAAACCGGCAAGCAATGGCAGTCGGGTGGTGGTAGGTACAAGTAGGGCAGAGCGGGTGTGGCCCAGTATATGCACGCTTTGCAGGTGGTGCATTAGCCACGGGCGCCGCTACTTGACGTTGTTGGGTTGGTACAGCTTGAATCGGTGCAGCAGTGATCGCACAGTTCTTGTTGCTGGAGCTGTTCTTTCTCTTGTTCTTCATCTTGTTACTCGATGTGGTGGGTTCAGCAGTTGGTGCGGCAGTAGTAGCTTGATGCAGATGCTTCGGAGTTTTATCCCAGACACCAGCTTTAACCCTCTTGTCGTTGATTTCGGCGGCCAGTAGGTAAGTCTCTTCGATCTCTTAGTCTTAACGGCTTGCACGAAATCTGCGACGCAGTCGGGCAAAGCTCGGATGTAATTCTTGATTGTAATCTCCGGGGTCTTGACTTGTTTGGGACAGATGATGCTGAACTATTTGAAACGAGCAGTGAGAGCAGCATTATCACCCTTATGCTGGTGTATGTGCCAAAATTCATCTTCTAGCTTTTGACGTTCGTGAGGAGGGCAGAATTCCTCTAGCATGACTTCCTTGAGCTCATCCCACGACAGACCGTAGGCTGCATTGTTCCCTTGCTTGTTCCTTTCGGCTGTCCACCAGTCTAGTGCACGGGACTGGAAAACGCCGGTAGCATTCAGAGTTCGAAGGTCATAAGGGCAACCACTCTGCCGTAGTGTAACCTCAATGGAATCAACCCATTGGAATAGTGCAGTAGGACCTCCTTCGCCAGTGAATTCCTTTGGCCCACATGACTTGAATTGCTTGAAATTGAAGGGCTTGGTGGTAGCTTTAGGAGCTTCGGTCCTTGATTCCTTAGATGACTTGCTGGCATTCTCGTAAACATCACTCACGGCCTTTGCCACGCTTTTTACGATGATGGAAGCCAGGCGTTTGTCCCTCTTTTCTTGACGAGAAAGTGTGTGACGGGATCCAGATGACATTGTCTGCAACAAACATTGTCACAGGGCTCAACATATTGTATTCGAATCTCACCTCACACGTCTACTACTTACTAAAGCTCAGGAGCACGCAGCTTTACATAATCACATAACACATAGAGCACAGAATTACATGAGCACGTAGAGCACATAATCACATAATACCTAAGCACATAAAGCAAGGAAGCAAGGAAGCACATACGCATTTAATCATTAGAGGCAGTCAGAAAATAGAAACCTAGATCTAGAGGGAGAAGCTAGAGAGAGAAAGTGATCCACGTGATTCAGGTGCTTTGTACGATTTCATATCTGTCAATAGAATCATCGATTATATTACGTTCTCGTGTGTTCGATCACGTTTGTGCACGGATTCTACACGTCACATGTTCGGTTCGCAATCGTTTCGGAGCGAAAACCGGGACCTAACAGGTGTATATCGTAGTATAAAGTCGCCCAATGTTTCAACGATTTGTCAGCGTTTTGAGGTAGAAATGCAGTGCGAGTCGAGTGTGTCGGTTGATTCGATTAATCTTCCCAAAATTAAGCACATAAGCAGGTAAAAACACATAAAATCGACAAATTATCAAAGTCAGCAGTTGCGGCTCAAAATCGAAACACATAAAATTCGAGAGGTAGATTGTCTGTGGCTAGTAGACTTTGACTAACCAAGGTGATTCAACTATTGTCAAGGACTTGTCATTCTTGTCTGACCCTCAGAACTGTGCTTTTGCCTCGATTCTTGGGCATTTGGCACACATTCCGTTAGTCATATCAAGATTTCTGGTCATTGGAGTCCGTCGAGGCCTTGGTGAGGGTTTTGTAAAATATGCGGAACAAGTCGTCAAGGTTAGGGTTTCACCCCGGGCTTAACGACTTCGTCCCTGTTTTTGATGAAATAGAGGAGATTATTCATCAAAATGTGGGTTTCACCCCTAATTTGGTATAATTCCCCCGCTGAACAGTATCGATTAAGCAATTTAGTTAGGAGTTTGTGGTTTTCACACCTAATCTCGACTTTATCGCCCTTTCATAGTTGAAAATTCGAGTGCAGTGAAAGTGTAGCATAAGCGAGAATAGCGAGGAGTAAGCTCGTACATAACCCTTACCGGCCATGCACAAGTCGGTCTGTTGGTTCTTAACTATAGTCTAGGTATCTAAGACATCGACCCGGACTAGGTCGAGTCTTGCCTAATTCCCTATAGTTATGGCTCTGATACCAATCTGTCACACCCCAACCGATGGCGGAAACATGGGGGCATGGCACTGAGCGAAACAGATTGTCCAGAAGTTTCCATAACAATCTTCAATACTATTCAATTTAAATAATACGTCCCATACCGTATCTCAAACAGTAAAATAATTATTACAGGCAAAAATCCAGGCAAATATTCTGTTCCAACAACTCAGATTTAAATCGACAGCAATTGTTTATCTGCTTCTAGAGACCCCTGATTCGTTATCTACAGACAACTATTTGTTGGGCTCTAAAGCTTTATTCTAGCTTCAAATTCCTACCACATGTGTGTCCTAAGCACCTGTCACATACGTTAAAATTAAGTCAATACATAAAATGTAAAGGTGAGCATACAAGTTTGATAATAGCATATAAAGTTCGAATTCATTTACGCATAACCAGCACGTACACATAGTGAAATGAAGCACGTTAGTTATCGACACGGATCCATCGATACCAATGACTGCGGGTTGACTGCCCGAGGCAGTTCGCAATACATGATTACCACCGTAATCCATGCAAGTAATGATCCTTAACAACCCCCGTGAACGGGTGCTCAGTCCAAACTATAGTACTATTGTTGCTAAGGCAGGTAGACAGCATTCCATGTGTAAACATAACAAACAAACATTCATGAGCCACGTATAACATGCATTAACGGTTAGCGTTCAAATAGTATTTGAGTAGTGTGATGGTTGTAGTTTGAATATTCGTAACGTATGTAACACCCAAAAGTGCTTAAAGCAAAAAGGGATCGGGTATACTCACAGCGATTGATGGATTGAAGGGAGCGCTTAGCGAGTAAGGTTAGCCTGAATGGATTCGATAGCATAACGATAAGTGATACGTAAAACGATATAAAGTGAAGATGGATCGGATGGTAGTCCGTGCGGATGGTAATCCGAGCGGACAGCAATCTGTGTGGTTGATAATCCGTTCGGATGGTCATCCGGTTGGATAGCTTATCCAAACAGATGACTATTCGAGTGGATTGTTTCTTCCTATGAGGAAAGATATGTTTGTGTATGATGGCTTGACTTTTGAAGTTTTCGTTGTAGTATTTTGAAAACATTGGAGTACCTCTATCTTTCAAGTCGGTCGTTCGGATGCCCGGTCGTGCGGATGACAGTCCGTTCGGATGGTCATCCGTTCGGACGGTGGTCCGGTCGGACGGCGACTTGATGAAGAGTATAGTTCACACCAGAAGAGTCATTCGATCGGATGTCTATCCGATCGGGTGACAACCCTGTTATTGAACATGTTGAAAATTGTTTAAGTCTTTAAAGTCTTAGTTTCTCATGATCCGAAGAGTAATCCAGTCAGATGGTCATTCGATCGGGTTGCAATTCGTTTAATACTCCAACTTTAGATAAGGTTGTTTAATGTGGGACCCAAGTGTGACCCGTTCGGATGGCAATCCGTTCGGATGACCTATCCGATCAGATAGCAATCCGGTCGGACGGCAATCCGTTCCGATTGTTCCTTTCGTCCTACACTTGGTCGTTTTGATGGTTTGTCGTTGTTTCGAGACGTCTTAACAACGTGTTAACCAATCAGAACCCCCATTTTGACCCAGATGACTAAACCGACCAGGAATCACCCTAGCTCGGTCAGTTATCGGCTCTAGACGATTATTCTTGTTTAACCCGAAGTTGGTGGTCTCGTGGGCGGAATCCAGATCTGAACTAGTACAACACTATGGATGAGTAGGAGACTAGATCTGATCCTGATTCTACCGGTTTTGGGTGTTTTGAGTGTAAAAGAGTTGAAAGAAAGTTAGAAACCATCTTTCAATCCTTTTTCACCGCTCTTGTGTAGAGATCTTTACAAGATCTTTGTGTAATCGGGTGGAAATCGGTTAGATCTCAGTTATTCTTGGTGGATTGAGGTCAAAGCATGAAGTTCTTGAAGAACACATGATGACGTCATCCTCGAACACCCGAAATCTGGTTAAAAGTTAGGATTTAAAAGATAGAAAGGTGTAGGAGTGTGTGTAGATTAAGAAAGTACAAGATTTAGGGCGAGATCTTACCTGGATTGAGGGAAATCGAAGAAAAGGTGAGGAGCACGAGTAGTTCGGACAGAGGGTTTCCAAAAGTGGAAAGAATGACAATGACAGGGGTATTTATAGGATTCCAAAAGAGGAAAGGGTGATCCGATCGGATGACACACCGCCCGGATGATGATCCGGTCGGATGACAGTCCTGGTCGGATGGCGCTTGACCTGTGACCAAAAGGGACTATCCGGTCGGATGGCTATTCGGCCGGATGGCGCTGGGTTCAAGCGTTTGACGCGACGATTCTTGCTGAGTCGATTTTGATTGCGAGCGGTTCGATACGATAGGGTTTCCTAGTCAAATTACTTTCAGTCCCAAACACTCATATCTCGCATGATCTCTTCTCCACTAACTATCATAGTTCGATTGTGATTCGAGTTCGAGTTCGATTGCATTCGAGTTTCGATTGACTTCGCTTGATTACCATAACACAGCACAAATAAACATGCACAGATAACACGTAAGGCACACACACACGTATAAACAATAAGTAAAATACGTAGCTCAAGCTGCGATTCGATGTCGATTTGATTAGCATAGCTTGCTTATTGATTTATTAACTTTATCGCATTGTTACTTCCTGTAGTTCACAGTCGTAGATCGATTGAATAGCGATTAATATACATCGATTATTGCCTTAATAGACACTTACTCCACATAATAGTTACAATAAAAGAAATCTACTATAAGTCAAGTTGCGTGAAATTGGTCGTTGACTTTGACCTTGACTTTGAATTTGACTTGTGGAAACACGGGGTGTTACAATGACCTTGTGAATTGCTATATAAGAAGTGCTAGTTCTTGAGTTCCAAAGCACACTTGCAAACAATTCCTAATCTACAACATCTTGAGCTTGATAAGGACAAGGAGAAGACGTTGAAGTGTAGAAAAGACTGCTAGGACCTTTAGTAAGCCTCTAATTTCTTATTTAGTCGTTTAATTTAGCTTAATTACTTTAAGTTCAAACTTATCATAAAGTTAGTTTGACTTTCGCTTTAATTACATGTGGTTTAACCACTGATCAAATTGAAAGTGGTTATAGAACCACATTAGTGTAGGTGATTAACCCTTAAAATGGCACCTCCTAATTATCTCGTTTGACTGGTCAATTGTCGGGTCAAAGTAGTTTGACAAAAAGTCAAACTGGACAGAATGTTTGAATATGATTAAAATTAATAAACCAGAGGTTCTAAATTATATTTTAACATTCTAATGACTTG
Organism: Helianthus tuberosus; assembly: GCA_030545235.1. NCBI lineage: Eukaryota > Viridiplantae > Streptophyta > Magnoliopsida > Asterales > Asteraceae > Helianthus > Helianthus tuberosus. The sequence continues at coordinate 16,076 of JARYGA010009826.1, read as the reverse complement.
GTAATTAATATTAAAACATGTTTTATCAGTCCTAACCCGACAATTATTAGTCTAAGGTCAGTTTATAACCGAAAGTCGCGAAAGCTTGACTTTTGCTTTGACTTTCAGTTCTGACCCGTTCAAGCTTAATTCTCCCATGTTTTAAGCTTCCATTAGGACCACATTACTTAGTAGTATAACCCTCTTGAGTTATATTGCATAGTGCCTAGTGGTTTGAATTATATGCACTTGATTGTAATTATGCTTAATAATGCCATAAACGCCCTTTTTACATACAACTGAGATTTTTAACAATGTGATTGGACTAACACCTTTGCTACTGATATTTAGACATGTTCCAAAACTTTGACTTCAGTTTGTGGTCTAGAATAGGAGTTATGCTCAATAGCGTAATTAAGGAGCTTTTTATTATTTAAATGGCGTAATTAGCATAAAGCCTATCTAAACCTGATTTTTGATATCAAACTTTTTACCTACTGATGTAAAATAATATTTTGGGATTTTTGAAGATTTTTATTTATTTTTAGGCTGAGCATAACATAGGATTATAGCTTGAATTCGGTAATTGTTGGTTTTACCCTTTTCATGCATAAAATGAGTTTTACATAACTTTTTAATGCCAAACCTTTTGCTACTGATTCTACAAGATAAATAAAGTATTTTGAACTTTATAAACTGATCAAAAACTCAGATTTCCTGTTTTAACCCAAATATCCCTTAAAACCGACTTTTAAGCGTTTTAGCACATGGTTTGAGTTAAATCTATATTTGACATATAAAATTTATTACCCACTAATGTTTTAAGCTAATTTATATAATTATACATTAAACCAAAGTTTTTAAACTCAGAAGTCTATTTTGACCTTTAAAGCCTATGTGAAATTACCAAAATGCCCATAAGGTTCATAGTTTGGTTATATAAGATAAATTTCACATATATAAAATACCCTACTGATATAACTTATAAAAATACATATTTTTACTAATTAAATCAGACCAGAAACTCAGTTTAATATTTAAACTCTTTTATGGACATTAAAATTACCAAAATGCCCTTATGGGACTTATTTTGGTTTAAATTACTTTTTGGGCATATATGTTAACATCTTACTAATGTATTAACATATTTTGACCATAATAATGATTAAGACCTGTATAAAATTTATTTGGTTACCCGTTACGCGTTTACGCGTTCGGATCGGCTTATGTGACTAGTTTACATAAAATAACCGAAACGGGTCAAACCTTATCATTAAATCCTCAATTTCCAGAATGTGTTTGGTTTACCCATATTATACAAGTATCCAAGCTTGTCAGGGTCTAAATCACATTCTAATCCGGTCTCCGCTTAATCTAGCGTTTAGCACCGTAAGGGTTCCTTCTAGCTAGCCAGTCTAAGTCCTTGTGTTGGATCTGAGTTTGGTTTTGATTGTATTTTTCATTTGAATTAGAATGAAGATGGATGAGTTGTGCAGCGGAATTAAGATGGAAACAAACTTTGCATACAATCAAACGAGAGTATTGCTTGGATCAAGCATTTTTCACAAAGAACCGAAAGATTGAATTTATTTCAATTACGATTACAATGCAATGTTGAATACAAACTCCCCCTCAGCCAGAGCTCAGTGTTTGTTCGTGCAGAGAAGACGATTTTGCAAAGAGCTAATAGAACAGTACAGAGCACTGTTCTATTTATAGGCACTAGCAAACCACTGAGCATCTAAGCTGACGTCACCATGAAAGTGACATCTAACCTCCTAACAAACTCTAACCTCTGATCAATACAAACACTGCTATGCTAACTACTGCTATTACATTTCATTACATAAAAGACATCTACTAACTGCTGCATCCTTCCATTGCTGTGAACCCAGCAGTACTTGTTCCGGATCAGCAGTGCTTGACTCAAGGCAGCAGATTGAACAACAGAGCTTTAGTCTTTCATCAGGCCTTTACTTGATCAGCAGCTTGTAGGTCAGCAGTTTGCAAGATCAGTAGATAGGAGGTCAGCAGATGTTGAAACCACTTTCAAGGGGAGAGACTTGTGTGTAACATCTGCTTATTCTGGATCCACTGCTCTGACCCAGTTTTGGCTTTAATTATATGTTCCTTTGATAGGGTTCAATCCCAAAAATCTCCCCCTGGAACAGATAATGCCAAAACTCTTCATTATTGTGGAACTTTATTGCCTCATCAACAGTTCCCTTATCTGACCTTTAAGTTATAGCTCAAAGTCTAGGGCATCTGTGTCATCTTCATCCCTACCAAGTGGAAGATCAAGGAGATCCTGCATATCTTCAAGACTCAGGCCAAGAGCTTGTTCCCTTGTTATTTTCTTCACTTCTCCATCAGATCTGAACATAGTCAATACATGGGTCTGTTTGTCAGTTTCCTACTTTAGTACTTTTGAGCCTGGTGGGTTTCTTGGGAGATTTTTATTGGATGAGGTGTTTGGAGATGCTGGCCTATTGAGAACTGTCTGAACAGTACTTGCAGGTTGATTTAGGTCAAGAGTATCAGCTATCATCTGTTTAATGCCTTCTTTTACAAACTCATCTCCTGCCTTTAAGTCTGCCACTGTTTCAGTAACCAGTTGTTTTTGTTGCTTTCTTTTGTAGATAGCAGCACCAGCTGGAGCAGTGGCTCTCCTGACTTGCAGCTTTGATGGTCTCTTTGAAACCTCTGCTTCAGGATAGTCAGGTTTTTGTGGAACTGATGGATCTTTCTTTCTTAGCTCTTCCAACCTTTTGTAGGTGGCCCTGACTATATCTTTTTTCCATCTTGCAACTTGATGTTTAGACCCATAATCAGCAGCAACTAGTTCCTCTTTCATTCTCTTTAGCTCAAGTGATTTTTCAGGCACATTCTTCTTGTACTTTGACCATTCTGGAGGAGTGTGTTTGACCTTATTCTTGATCATTTCTTGAATCCTGGCTGCTTCTTGTTTAAGCTCAGGAATGGTCCACTCCTTGTACATGTGCTTTTCTCCCTTGTACTTCTTGGTTGACATAATGCTTTCAATGTAGTCTTTTCTTAGAGTTTCATCTGCTCTTTCTGAAATTTGTTGACATACATTTTTTGCAAACTGTTCTAGGGATCTGACTTGTGTGAGCAAGTATTGATAATTCTGCTGTATTTCTCTATCAGATTTCCCTTGTGTATTTCTTTTTGAGATATCCTCTGCTTGCTTAGCCTTGATTTTCAAGTATTCTTCAATATTGTTAGGCCTGGGATATCCTTTAACTGATGGCAATCTCCTTTTAGCAGGGTCATCCTCATAATAAAAGGACTTGATTTCTTCTCTGACTGCTATGAGCTCAAGAGGAAATTGAACACCTGCAGGAGCTAAGGGCTGTTGAACTTGTGCTGATGAGAGAGATACAGGCTTGGGTATTGTAACAAGTGACAAAGATTTTGAAGATGTTGGTGGTGGAGATGTGTCATCATCTTTTAGAATTAGCCTTCTCCTTTTTGTTTGAGGAGGGACTGATGATGCTTTGGGTGGAACAGTGGTAGTTTGAGTGGCAGTGGTTTATGGTTGACAAACAGCTGTTGAAACAACTGGTGCTTCAACCACTGTTGTCATTACAGCAGATGTTGTAACATCTGTTGTCTTCTGCTTTTTGGCAGGAGGAGATGGTGGTGAGGTTGTTTTTGGTGGTGATGGTGGTGGTAAGACAGTGGTTGTGGTATGTGTTGAAGTGGTGTGTGTTGAAGTGATAACAGATATTGAAACCTCTGAAGTACCAGCAGTAGTTGATACAGCAGGAGTTACAACAGCTGTTTGGGTGGAGGTTTGATGTTGGTGGCTTTTGGATGGTGGCTTTGGAGTATGCTTTGGAATTATGGATGGTGTGGACTTGGGTTTCTTCACTTTTCTAGTGAGATTTCTTTTTAGCTCAGGATTTTGAACATCCTTTAGCCCAGAACAACCCTGCGCATTCAGCTCCATGTAAGCTCTTTTCTCCTCATTCCACCTTGAAATATCCTTTGCCGCTCTATCCTTTTTTACACTTGCTACTCCTTCATCAAGTGCTTCTTGGGTAACATCAACCTTTTTGCTACCATCTGGCAAAGGAATTTTTCTGGTCATAGCATCTTTTTCTGGTTCAATGTAAAGACCATCATCTATTCCCTTCTTCTTCCACTCGTGAATTTTCTCCCGCTTTTTGGCATTATCTGGGGGAAGTTGATCAATAAAAAGAACTGTTGGAGGAGCAGTGCCAGTGGTTTTCAATAAATGGGCCTTGAGAGCCTTGATGTCTGCTTATGTGTTCTTGAACCTAGACTCCATTATGTTTCTCAGCTTTTGGACATGTATTTCATGTTGCTGATCAGCCATTTGCTTTTGTTGTTGGAGAAAAGGTTGAAATAGATTCCAGAGCTCATTTGTAGCAGGTGCTTGTGATGGAGCAGGTGCTTGAGTTGGAACAACAGTGGATTGCATCTTTTGTACCTTTAACAACTGTTGCAGCATTTCTTTGATATCTGCAACTGAAGTATCCAGTTTATCAACACGTTCCGTCAATTCCAAATATTTTAAACCATCACCCAATTTAATGGGATCATCTGATTTCCCACTAGCAGTGGTTTTATCAGTGATTGAAGTAGGGAGTGTACTCCAAACATTAACCACTGATGCCCTTTTTTCTTGGTACTGGGGTCTTCTCCCTTCAACACTTGACAATCTTTTGATGTTGCAAGTGGTCAAAAAGAATCCACTTGTAGATGTCAGAGGTGCTATGGAAGGAATTGCCTCCAAGGAAGTCTTATTAATGTAACCACTGTCCAAATGTAAACCAGTGGGTTCAACATTTGTAGTGGCTGCTTCACTTGGATTACCACCAAGAGTTACTTGTAACTCAAGGGGTGTAACCTCCTCAGGTTGTGTTGGTGGATTAGCAAAGATTGATACATCAGACCCAGTCATTTGTTGAGGCATGTTCTCATTGATAGGTGATTGAGAAGGAATGGTTAGTGCCTGGTTCAAATCAATTGCATCCAACAGAAGTTTAGTTGGTGGGGGAATTGTGGATATGATGTTTGGTGTAGAAAGAGAATTTGCCTCGGGCATTGGGCTGTGGATGATGGAAGCGAGTGATTCCAGAGCATCATATTGTGGAGTCCCTATGTGTACAACCTGTTCTTTTTTAGAGGAAGCAGGAGGAGTTTCGGTTATGGGTTGAGATATTTGTACCATCTGCTATGAGGAAGTAGCAGCAGTGGTTTCTTGTGACTTTTGTTTTGTCACATGCAGTTGCTCTGGTATCTCATCCTCCAGAGTTGCCTTTTTGATAGGTTTGGGGGGGGGGGGGTTTGATTTTTCTTTTTCTGTGGCTTTTTGGTGATTTTAGGTGTGGGTTTCAAAGTAGTTGTGTTGCTACTTTGATCACCTTGAGCAGTGGGCTCAGCAGCAGATACCTGAGGAGTAGTGGTAGCTGCTAAATTCTGCTCAGGCATCTCTACTTGTGTTTTGCAAGGTGTTGACATTCTTGTAAAAGTTTCAGCAGTTAAGCTGTGCATTTGTAAAGAGTCACCTTGGTTTATTGCAGCAATATCATCCTTACTGAATTTCTTTTCAAAATAATAGCTTAAAAACCTGGGAAACAGTAAGAATGATTTTGTTTCAACATTTTTAACCAGATCATTAAAGATTTCCCGAGAATAATTAAAATTTTATTCTTGAAGAATAACATATCCCAGATTTTGAATCTTTAATGGTATTTCATTAAAAGCAGTGGTTTTGTTTGAAACACACATTAGGAGGGTATGAAATAGAAATCTTGTTGCAGAAGGGAAGTAACCTTTTTGTAAGGTGCCCTTTTTGACTTCTGCATTATACCCTCTTTCCAGAAAGTCATTTTTTAACTCGTTTTTGGGGAAAGTAATTTTACCTTCTTGATCGTCAAGTTGAAAGACCTCTGAGATGGATTGTGGTGTAATCTTGACGTCTTTACCCTTTAGAGAAGAGTTGATGGCTATTACAGTGTCTCCTTGTTTTTCCAGGGTTGCATTCTTCCAAAACTCTCTTTGGGTTGTCAAGTAAATTGGTGCATCTGCTGTTAACAAAGTTTTGTACTTCGATGCAGATATGGTATCAATGATGGAGTTGAAGATATTTGTGGTGCCGGGTTTTGTGAGAAGACCCAGAAGATTGTGAGATGGTTTGTGTGGAATTTCAATGGGTTTTGCCTTTTGAGAGGCTTGTTTGGATGTTGATTTGGAAGTGGGTTTTGCAGATGGCTTCGATTTTGTCATTTTGGAGATGATGATCGAAGAAAGTTGTGAAGGAATTTTGAAGAAAAACTGCTTTGAGAAGAGAATTTTTGAGAATTCAATTCGACAGTAAAACCCTGTTTTTGGTGTGAAGTGGGGGTTTTATAGAGAAAAAGTGAATGCTGACGTGGCAGCGGTTACAAAAGGTCTGACCACAATGTACTGCCCACATGCCAAACCCTGGTGAAATGAAGGACAATACTTTTATGAAAGATACTGATGAAGGCAGTGGTTACAACGGTAAAATGGAAGCAGTGGATGATTTTTACTATCAGTGGATAAGACACTGCTTTTGAACAACAGAGTTTATCAAGGAAAGAGGGCAGGGGATGGCTTTCAGCAGTGGACAGACTTTGAAGTAGAGCAGACTTTTGAACAAGCAGTGGTTATGGCAGACTTTTAACGATTTTAATGAAAATTTCAATTTTAGCTATTTTTAAGGATGGATTTTTGATTTTCTGAAAACATTTTAATGCTTTTATTCATAGAAAAACAAGATGTTGCTTGTTATTCCATGTTTAGCATGCCAATCCTAGAGACCAGGCTTTCAAACGTGGCAGTATCTAATGCTTTTGTGAGCACATCTGCCAGCTGGTCTTTAGTTGGAACATGATGCAGAGAAATCAAACCTTTTTCATAGCAATCCCTCACAAAGTGATGTCTGATGTCGATGTGTTTGGTGGTTGAATGGGAAAATGGATTTTTGATGATATTTTCTGCTGCCTGGCTATCCAACATGAGTGGTGTCTTTAAGGCAGTGATACCAAAGTCCAGCAACTGATTTTGAAGCCACAGGAGTTGGGCTGTACAGCTTGCAGCAGCAATGTATTCAGCTTCAGCAGTGGATGTTGAAACACAGCTGCTTGCTTTTTGCTTTGCCAAGAGATTAAGCAATCACCTAGAAACTGGCACCCTCCTGAAGTGGACTTCCTTGTGGTGTGACATCCAGCAAAGTCACTATCTGAGAAACCTGAAAGCTTGATATTCCCGTTAGCTGGATACCAGATACCAAGTGTGGGAGCACCTTTTATGTATCTGAAGATCCTTTTTACAGCAATGAGATTTGATTTTCTGGGAGCTGATTGACTTCTTGCACAGACACATGTTGCAAACATGATGTCTGGTCTAGATGCAGTTAGGTACAATAAAGACCCAATCATGCTTCTATAAAGTGTTTGGTCAATCAACTCATCCTTTTCATCAGACATGACAAGCTTATTTGTTGCCATGGGTGTGCTGCATGGTTTACAATCATTCATATCAAATTTGTTTAAAAGTTCTTTAGCATATTTGCTTTGATGAATGAAAGTTCCATTTTGCATTTGCTGAACTTGGAGACCAAGAAAGCATTGCAGCTCACCCATAGCACTCATTTCAAACTCAGCTGTCATGAGTTCCCTAAACTCTTCACACATTTTGTTACATGTGCTTCCAAAAATAATGTCATCCACATAAATTTGGACAATCATTAAATCCTTCCCTCTCCATTTTAGAAATAGTGTTTTATTAATGGTACCTCTTTTGAAACCATTTGAGAGTAGGAAGTTGGAAAGAGTTTCATACCAGGCTCTAGGTGCTTTTTTCAGGCCATACAAGGCTTTGTTTAGCCTGTAGACATGATCTGGATAAAATGGATCCTCAAAACCTAGAGGTTGATAGACATACACCTCTTCTTGAATTGTACCATAGATGAAAGCACTTTTGATATCCATTTGAAGCACCTTCATATTGTGGTTGACAGCAAAGGCCAGGAACAGTCTTATAGCTTCCAATCTTGCTACTGGGGTAAATGTTTCATCATAATCAATCCCCTCTTCCTGTCTGTAACCTTGAACCACAAGCCTGGCTTTATTCTTGACAACAATGCCCCTTTCATCAGTTTTGTTTTTAAAGACCCACTTTGTGCCGATGGGACTGACATCGTTTGGAAGTGGTACAAGCTCCCATACTTGTTGTCTTTTAAACTGTTGGAGCTCCTCTTGCATGGCTTCTACCCAGCTGTTGTCTTTCAGTGCCTCTTGGTACTTGACTGGCTGATGGAGTGATAGAAAACCAACAAAAAGACAAATGTTTTGGGTTTGGCTTCTTGTGAGCACCCCTTCATTGATGTTGCCAATGATTTGGTCAGGTGGATGAGATCTCAAGTAGATTAAATCTCCTTGGTATGGAATGATGGCATTTGTTGGTGAAGGCTGCAAATGTGTATCATCTGAGCTAACCACTGCTGGTGACTTTGATGACCCTGTAGTGGCTTCAAAAGGTGGTGGAATAGGAGGTAAAGGTGAGGACACATGCTGACTTTTATCCACTGTTTGGGGACTTTTGTCAGCAGTGTTTGTTGATGTGGAAGCAGTGGTTGATGGGCTACTTTGGTCAACAACTGTTGAGGTAGCAGTGGTTGAGCTTTGACAGCTGTTTTGAACATCTGCTGCTATACCCAATGAGACAGACTTTTGTTGAGGAATGATGATCTCATACCCATAGTCTGGTGATGAATCCTCTGATAGACCTGCACTGTTAGTCTTGACAGCAGTATTTTCAAAAGTGAATTTATAAAGATCAAACAGATCTGCAGGATTTGCTGGGATTTTCATTGATGAAAGTTCATTGAACTTTACATTCAAGGTCTCCTCCACTACCTTGGTCCGTGTATTAAACACTTTGTAGGCCTTGGCAGTGGTTGAGTATCCCAAATGATAACCACAGTCAATTTTGCCTGCAAATTTTGAAATGGAATCTTTTAAGTTCAAAATAAAGCATGGGCAGCCAAATACCTTGAAGTATGAGATCAGTGGTTTGATTTTATACAGAATTTCATAGGCAATCTTTTTGTGCCTGGGGTTATTTAAAACTCTGTTTTGGACATAGCAAGCAGTGTTTACTGCCTCTGCCCAAAAAGTTAATGGCAAACCTGAATCAGCAAGCATGGTTCTGGCAGCCTCAATCAAAGTTCTGTTCTTTCTTTCAACTACCCCATTTTGCTCTGGTGTTCTAGGGATGCTGTACTGCCTTACAATCCCTTTCTTCACACAGAAGGCATCTAACTCCTTATTTTTGAATTCTGTGCCATTGTCACTCCTGAAGACTTTTACTGGAAGGTCAAATTTCTTTTCAACATGTGTCACAAAGTCTTGCAAAATGCCTGCAGTCTCATCTTTTGAGTGTAAAAAGAAAGTCCATGTAAACCTAGAGAAGTCATCAACAATAACCAAACAATATCTTTTCTTCTTGAGACTCATGACTTGAACTGGGCCAAACAAATCCACGTGCAACATTTGCAAACACTGGGTTGTTTTGGACTCTTCAATGGACTTAAAAGAGCTTTTATGTTGTTTTCCTTTTAAACAGGAAACATAATGCTCAGGACATGAAAACAATTTTTGTGGTAGGCCTCTTACCAAACCATTTTTTGAAATTTCAGTGATTGTCTTAAGATTTGTGTGCCCCAGTCTTCTGTGCGAAAGTTCTGTCTCTTTGTTAGAGGCAGCTGAGAACAGACAGGCATCAGCTCTGGAACACTCTTTTGACATATCAACAACATAAACATTACCACTTCTTTGAGCAACAAGTTTTGTTTGACCAGTTTTGATTATTGCTTCAATCTTTTTGACCATTTCTGGTCCAACAATCCTACAACACTCCTTTGTGAAGAATGACCCATACCCCTTGTCACTCATTTGTGAAACACTCAGGAGGTTGAATTTCTGACTGTCTATCAGATTGACATTTTCAAATTTTACATTGCCAGACTGTACTGTACTGTACTGTATCAGACCCCAGAACTTTCCCTTTACTGTTATTCCCAAAGGATATATCACCCCCTCCATTAATTTTGAAATCTTTGAGTAGGGCTTTACATCCAGTCATGTGCCTGGAGCCTCCACTATCAACATACCAAAGGCTATCTAAGCAGGCAGAAGCTCCATGCACATGAAGTAAAAGGATTAGTTCATTAGGGTTTCCAAAGCCAATAAGGCTTTGGATGGGGTCTCAACAGTGTTTGGGATGGATGCAGATTGATGGACAGTGGTTAGGTCAGGGGTTTGGACAGTTTTAGGACTATTTCTTGCTAACCACTGTTGGGGGTCTTGACCAATCACCTGTTGATAACCAAAAGGATGCCTATTCACTTTAGGTTTAGAGGGCCTTTTGTAGGTCTCATAAACGTGTGGAATCCTTTGGTAAACAGATTTTTCAAAAGCAGTGTTTTCATCATCATGTTTTCTATAACCAACACCAAATTTCACATTACTTTTAATCTGTTTTTCAAGTATAACCTCATACCCTTTGCATGATTCCACCCATTTTTCACAGGTGATCTGGGTGGACTCCAACTCCTTTTTGCAAACTTGGTATTTTTCTACCATAGTTTGGAGTTGGGTTTTGGTTATGCTCTGCTCTTCTTTCAGACTGCTGATCTCTTTTTCCTTTTCAGTCAATTTGTTTTTAAGTTCTTTTAAAGATCTTTCAAATTTGACTTCATCAGTTAAGATTTTATCCCGAAGGTTTTCATTTACCTCTTTGATGTTAGCAAAAGCAATAATTCAATTGTCAGAACACAGTTTTTCAAGAACTTGAGGAGATACCTTGGCAGCAGCCATCATTGCACAATCACATTGATGATTTTCTTCATCATCAGCTCTCACTTCTTTCTCACCTGCTTTCTTCTCTTCCTCTTCTTTTTTATCCTCTTCGGACCATGGGTCTGTCAGTGGTTCAATCAGGGTTCCTGAACTTTCTCCCAGCAGTAGTTCACCAGCCACAGCAGTAACCACTGCTTCAGTCACCTCATCCACTGTTTCAGCACTTAGCTGTTCGCCTTCAGTTTCAATCCCCTCTGGTATTGACTCTAATGCCATCAAACAAAATTCATCATTAGAAGGTTCATTAAAGGCATAGAGTGCAAAATTTTCATCACCAAGCTCATCAGGCATACTGCTCCAGTCAACAAAGCCTTGAGTGAAGAAGCTTTGCTGATCTGGTTGTACTGCTGCTGGAGCAGCTGTTTGAGGTGCAACAGTTTGCACTTATGCCTGAGGGATAGGGGTTTGAACGTACTGAATTTGTGGAACAGTGGTTTGGACATAATGGACAGGCACAGGGGCAGCAACATAGTGAGCAGTGTTAACATGAGCTGCAGGGGTACATTGGGTATAGTGCACAGTGCTTTTATTTTGTGGTCTAGGGTTTGAGCTGGCATGAGTGATTATAGGACCAGTAGTTTGACTCCTGCATTCCCTAGCAAAATGACCTAGCCTATTGCACTTGTAACACTTGATTTTTGATTTATCCAACCCCACCCTTAAATTCCCATGCAACCCTGGGAATTTTCTCCCTGTTCTTTTGTAGAATTTGCTTGTTCTTACACTAAGCAAAGCCAACTGATGCAAAATGTTCATCTCTTCTAAGTCAGTGGGATCAAAATGTTGCAAATCATTGAGTTCAAAGCACAAATTATCTGACATCTGGTTTTCATAGTTTGCAGTAAAAGCATAATTTGCAGAGTGAGGATCAGGGTTGTTAAAATTTCCACCAGCAGTTATATCAATGAAGTAATCATAACCCTAATCCTTACCACTGCTACCAGATTCTTCCTGACCAAAAAGAGCTGTGCTACCGAATGAATAATCATCAGCAACTTTTCCAGACTCTTGCAACTTCTTTTTCTGGTTCAACTCCCTTTCATAGGTTAGGAGTCTACCATGAAGTTGGGTCAGGATCAGATCTTTGAACTCAGCAGAGTTTCTAGTGACAAAAGCTATGGTGTCCCATTTTTCTGGTAGTGACCTAAGGAACCTGCTATTTTGAGTTGAATTTGGAAAAGTTACTTTAACAAGCCTTAGTTCACTAATGAGACAACTGAATCTCTCAAATTACTGAGTCAGTGATTCACCCTTGATGTGACAAAATGTTTCATACTGCTGATTCAGAATTTCCCTATTGTTCTCAATGACTTCTTCCGTCCCCCCAAACTGTTCCTTCAACGCATCCCATAGCACTTTGGCACTGTTACAGTGTAACAGTCCAGCATAGATCTCATTGGGTAATGCGGATGCTATGATGCTAAATGCTTTGGCATCGAGTTCGAACTTTTGAAAATCAGTTTCAGTATAGTTTTCAGTTGGTTTAGGAACGAACTTCTTTGCGTCCTCAACACTTGGCACCATAGGAACATGGGGACCAAAAACAATAGACCTCCAACATCCAGTGTTCTGTTGAGCAAGGATGTGACCCATCCTTCTCTCCCAGATGTTGTATTCATTACGTTTAAGCATAGGTGGTTTAAAAAGTGAGCCAATGTTATTCTTATCATCTTGTGATTGTGACGTCATCCTGGTTGTTTTACAGACACTGATTAATCAACTTTGATGGTGATTAAACCTTGCTCTGTTTTTCAACACAAACGAACAAACTATCAGTATCAACTTTTATGAGCTGAACTATTTACATCAAAATGATTGTTAAATCAAATTTGACTGTCCTAGCTCTGATACCAATTGTTGGATCTGAGTTTGGTTTTGATTGTATTTTTCGTTTGAATTAGAATGAAGATGGATGAGTTGTGCAGCGGAATTAAGATGGAAACAAACTTTGCATACAATCAAACGAGAGTATTGCTTTGATCAAGCATTATTCACAAAGAACCGAAAGATTGAATTTATTTCAATTACGATTACAATGCAATGTTGAATACAAACTCCCCCTCAGCCAGAGCTCAGTGTTTGTTCGTGCAGAGAAGACGATTTTGCAAAGAGCTAATAGAACAGTACAGAGCATTGTTCTATTTAGAGGCACTAGCAAACCACTGAGCATCTAAGCTGACGTCTCCATGAAAGTGATATCTAACCTTCTAACAAACTCTAACCTCTGATCAATACAAACACTGCTATGCTAACTACTGCTATTACATTTCATTACATAAAAGACATCTAATAACTGCTGCATCCTTCCACTGCTGTGAACCCAGCAGTACTTGTTCTGGATCAGCAGTGGTTGACTCAAGGCAACAGATTGAATAGCAGAGCTTTAGTCTTTCATCAGGCCTTTACTTGATCAGCAGCTTGTAGGTCAGCAGTTTGCAAGATCAGTAGATAGGAGGTCAGCAGATGTTGAAACCACTTTCAAGGGGAGAGACTTGTGTGTAACATCTGCTTATTCTGGATCCACTGCTCTGACCCAGTTTTGGCTTTAATTATATGTTCCTTTGATAGGGTTCAATCCCAACACCTTGACTAAATTAAAGACCCGTTAGCATCCTAATAGGTTAATAAACCTTCTATACAGATTAAATAGCTTCCGGTAGAAGGTGCCTTCAAAAGCTTTAGGATTTTACTGCTAGCATCAGGTAAATACTTTTAACTTATTTTCCCTTATACGGGCTTGGGATATGGTATTATAATAATACCACTTGGTCGGGTATGAAATCATTTAATCGGATTGTGATTAATAAATTGCATAACCCGTTTTAATCTGTTTTGTTTGGTAACATAAGCAATGGGGGTTAATACGACTGTGTCCTGGATATCCTCGGCTCATTTCATTTTAAAATGGCCACGACCTATGCACGGGGAGTAGGCATACACCTGACAGATGCAAATGCTAAATAATAAATATAAACCCACATGTTGGGGATAACTCCTTTGTGGGTTCTATAAGTGGTGAGTTGGTTAATCAAGACCGGCTTCCAAACCGGCCCCAATTGTATGACAAACATATAAATCTGTATACAAGATTATATTTAAATAATTGTCCCAAGTTATAAAATATTTGTGCCATGTGCACTTAAATCAATTTTCATAAATGTTTCCAAAAGAGTTAGTTAATTGTATTTACCAGTGTAAACTGACGTATCTTCTTAAAGACTGATTTGACAGGTACCACTCGTAATAGGCTGGAGCTATAGGGTGTCTATAGAGGATCTTGCAAATCCATAAGATACCTGAAGTCTGTTGTTTTTGTTTCTTTATACAATTATGATCCGCCTGTGGATCTTATTGCATTCCAGTCTGTATATTCATAAACTCGAACACTCAGACATTATGGTTTGTAATAGTTTATTCACCAAGCCTTCCGCTGTGCTATTATATTGTGTATATTGACTATGATGATATTAACTACGTCACGATACTCCCTGTCGGGCCCACCGGTAATATGTGGAAATATCGGGGTGTGACATACACCTGACAGATGTAAATGCTAAATAATATATATAAACCCACATGTTGGGGATAACTCCTTTGTGGGTTCTATAAGTGGTGAGTCGGTTAATCAAGATCGGCTTCCAAACCGGCCCCAATTGTATGATAAACATATAAATATGTATACAAGATTATATTTAAATAATTGTCCCAAGTTATAAAAGATTTGTGCCATGTGCACTTAAATCAATTTTCATAAATGTTTCCAAAGGAGTCAGTTAATTGTATTTGCCAGTGTAAACTGGCGTATCTTCTTAAAGATTGATTTCTCAGGTACCTCTCGTAATAGGGTGGAGCTATAGGGTGTCTATAGAGGATCTTGCAAATCCATAAGATACCTGAAGTCTGTTGTTTTTGTTTCTTTGTACATTTATGATCCGCCTGTGGATCTTATTGCATTCCAGTCTGTATATTCATAAACTCGAACACTCAGACATTATGGTTTGTAATAGTTTATTCACCAAGCCTTCCGCTGTGCTATTATATTGTGTATATTGACTATGATGATATCAACTACGTCACGATACTTCCCGCCGGGCCCACCGGTAATATGTGGAAATAACGGGGTGTGACACCAAACAAACCTGTAAGTCTGTTAAGTTTGAATGGGTACCAAAACAGGAAGAAGCCTTTAGAATTCTTAAGCAAAGATTAACCAACACACCCATATTAGCGTTACCAGAAGGAACTGAAGACTTTGTAGTCTACTGTGATGCTTCTAAATTAGGTTATGGATATGTGTTGATGCAACGTCAAAAGGTTATAGCCTATGCCTCTAGACAACTTAAGAATCATGAAGAGAATTATACAACCCATGATTTAGAATTAGGAGCCATAATTTTTGCCCTTAAGATTTGGAGACACTATTTATATGGAAATAAATTTGTTGTCTTCACTGATCATAAGAGTTTAAGGTACATTTTTGGGCAAAAAGAGTTAAATATGAGACAGAGACGCTGGATGGAAATTCTTAGTGATTATGATTGTAGTATCCAGTATCATGCAGGAAAGGCTAATATAGTAGCTGATGCCTTAAGTCGAAAGTATCACGAAAAACCAAGAAAAGTACGTTCTCTCAAATTAAATCTGCAGATAGATTTAAATGAACAAATTAGAGAAGTACAAGAATCAGTAATCAAGGAAGATACTGAAAAGTTGAAGGGAATCATTAAAGAATTATAACAAGGAATAGATTGTCACACCCCAACCAATGGCGGAATCATCAGAGTGGGACGAAGAAAGATTGCTCATCACACATAACGCTAATTGTGACAATAGATTTAAAAATAAATTGATTTCATTCATAACAAAGTGTTACAATACATGGAAGTTTCAAATACAACATGTTCAATACAAGAATGCAATACAACAAACAAGTACGAAATTGGTACAACATATTAAGACCTAAGACGTCTAAATGTGTATCTAAGCATCATCACTAGTTTAGTTTCAAAGCATCGTCATCCTCAACCTATAACATGTTTAAAAATAACGTTCAATGCAAAAGCAAAGGCGAGTATACAAGTTTTCATACGTATCATAAGAAAATGAGTTTAAACAATTCCACATGGCAAGCTATTGATACAAGATAAACAATAAAAT
>JARYGA010009825.1:0-49528 GCA_030545235.1 Helianthus tuberosus | reverse complement strand
CACAGTATTTGTCACTCGACATTCATCGGTAACCTCTGAGTCCAATGGTGTCTGTGACTATGGTCATATCACTCATTGGCTAACCCGTTGTCCAATAGTGACGGTTATCAAGTAATGTATACAAAACCCCACATACTGGCTGTAATTTGGTGACTACAAAGACTTAATCCCTGTAATTTATAACTTTGAAAATATTTAAGAATTCATAAAGCACTTTGATAAAAAGAGAATGACTCACATTGCAGATTTAATATGAACAGAGCTTAGCCTACTGATTAGCCTTGATAACCTAGTTTAAATAACAATGCACACAAACTAGGTTAGTAACTTAATACAACATTTACAATAACTCACGAGATTAATACTTCACAACGAATGACAAAGTGCGATACTTAAACATCCATCGAATTAACGACGAATGACAAAGCATAAACCCTAATGTGGGCAGCACTTAAACATCCATTGGATAGTTTAATCAATCGGACATTGAATCGTAGCAGCGATCGAGTTATTACCCTGTATTGCGGCAACACTTCGTGAATCGTGTGTGTTTTTGTAGTAAACAGCGTCTAACTTTGTGTACGTAATGAAATTTATCATCGAAACATGCAAACAATTCAAGTCCCATGCCCCTGTATTTATACCTACATTTGGTACCTCCCGCGTGTCGCGACAGGGACACCTGCACCTGTCGCATGTCGCGGGGGAAGCCAAAGTAGGCTAGGCCTGCTTCGTCACCTATCTAGCCCTGATGAGTCGACGTTGCATGAAATTTCAAATTCGACAGCATTTTATAAGGATAATCGTTAATTAGGGTTTACCCCCCTTGAGTTTTAGGGGCCCTGATCCTAATTCCAACTATTCTAAAAATTTTAGGGATTATACAAAATCACTTGGGTGTCTCAATTAGAGTTTCCTATTGGTCAAATTAAAATAATAAATAGTACTTTTGATGAGAATTGTTACACCGCGTCCTCCGCCTTGTTCTTGTCAGTCACCGTTCGCGACTCCCCCTGCTCCACTCCTACCATACCCAGATCCTGACTTCTGTTTTCTTACTTTGGAGCAGCAGGTTAGCTACCTGTTGTGTATCGTTCATGCCCTCAAGGAGGATTTAGTGCATTTGCGCAGGTTGCTTTTCGTTCCTCCTCCTCCTCCACCATCAGCTTAGAGGTTTTTGGTTTTATGCAGACAGCATACTGTTGATGAGAGTGCAGCTATTGAGCCAGATTGCACACCCTTTTGAAGACCACACTTTGACTTTTGATTATTGTAGTTGGTAGACGATTTGGACAGGGGTGATGTGACCCTTTGGTCCCTTTTGATGTATGATATATTATGGAACATGTAAAACTGTACTTGTGGTCTTGATATATGAAAGCTCAATCGCAACATTCTCATTACATGCATTGTTGAATTACTTGTTTACGTTGTGATTGTTAGTAAGTAAACACATAACATCCATGAGGTTACAAATGATAAAAGATAATATTCAGTGTTTACTTGTGTTGATGAATGTTATTACATACGCGTACTACATACGTATATGCATAAGATCTGACCTATACAATCTTCTTGTAGAAGATGCCTCCACGAAGAGAAACTCGATTGCCCACTACTGAGGCTGAATTATAAGAAAGGATCTCCCGAGCAATAGTAGATTACGAGGCCTCACGCACCGAAACTAGTGGGGGTACCTCGAGGAACAACCCACCACATGGTAATGTTTAAGTCGCTTGAGACACATTACGATATTCCAATGTACGTTTGCTAATGCTTTCTGTGAATGACGTTACTTGTACAGGTTGTACCTTTAAGCAATTTTTAGACTGTAAACCGCTGAATTTCGACGGCACCGGGGGTGCTGTGGCTTTTTTTCGATGGATGGAGAAGACCGATTCAGTGATAAGAATGAGCAAATGCGCACCAGAACAACAAGTCACCTACATCTCCGGATTGTTCATAGATGGAGCGCTTTCGTGGTGGAATCTCCAAGTCCAAACTCTGGGAGAGGCAACAGCATACGCTTTGACTTGGAATGAAATGAAGGAACTCATGCGTAAAAAGTATTGTTCCAGGGCCGAAATTCAAAAATTGGGGACAGAGTTTTGGAACCTCAAGATGGACGGCCCGAAGATCGCCGAATATGTGCAGAGATTTCACGATCTATCTCACGTGGTACCATACATGGTTAGCCCGGAATTCAAACGCGTTGAGCGTTTCATTTGGGGGTTGGCACCTCAGATTATGAGTATGGTAACAACATCGAAACCTGCTACGATCACCGAGGCTATCGATTTGAGCGTAGCGTTAACGGAAAAAGGTATCTGGTTAAACAAGTTTTCGATCTCTGACCAAAAGAAGAAGGAGACTCACGTTGAGTCATCCGGTGAGAACAAACAGAAGTTCTCCAACTTTAAGAAAGGTACCAGCAGTACAAACAAGAAGGATGAGACAAATGCACCTGCCAAGGCTAAAGGAAAGGGGTATATGGGCACTTTGCCCAAATGTGATGCGTGTCAGTCGCATCACAATGGACGATGCCGAGCTGGAAAATGTGAATCTTGTGGAAGAGTTGGTCACTCGAAAGAAACATGCTGGGTTGGTACTGGCCGTGGTGGTCAAAGGGGTTTTGGTAATGGAAACAACAACCGTGGAGGTAATGGATACGGAAACCGCCCTCAAGGTGGAAATGGCGGTAACGGAAATCATTGTAATTTTGCGAATCAAGCTGGGAGTGGAAACCACAACCAAAAAAACGCTCAAGGTGGTAATGGGAATGGTAATGGTCAAGGACCAGGTTGTTTTAATTGTGGAGACGTGGGGCATTTCAAGAGAGAGTGCCCAAAGCTCAATCAAGCACATGGAAGAGTCTTCAACATCGGTGCGAGGGAAGCACGCCAAGATCCAAATGTGGTCATTGGTACGTTCCCTATCAATCAACGCTTTGCATCTGTACTATTTGATACTGGTCCCGATTTTAGTTTTGTATCGCTAGAATTTAAGAATATACTTGGGTTGATAACCAGTAAGCTAGACATTCCGTATTCGATAGAACTAGCAAATGGAAAGCTAGTTGAAGCAAACGAAGTCATTAGAGGGTACGTGATAGAGCTGGGAGAGCACGAGTTTACGCTTGATCTGCTGCCAGTCAAGTTAGGAAGCTTCGACGTGGTAGTGGGGATGGATTGGTTGTCAAGCAACTGAGCAGAGATAATATGTCACGAGAAGATCATTCGCATTCCGATGGCGAATGGAGAAACAATTGTGGTACATGGAGAGAAACACGATACACCTCTAAGAATCATTAGTTGTTTAAAGGCTCGAAAGTGTCTGCAGAAAGGATGTGTCGCCTTCTTGGCACACATTGTGGACAAAGAAGCCGCTGAGCCAAAGCTAGAAGACATTCCAGTCGTGAAGGAATATCTTGAAGTCTTTCCCGAAGACTTGCCAGGATTGCCACCTCAAAGACAAGTCGAGTTCCATATTGACTTAGTTCCAGGCGCTGCGCCTGTGGCTAAGGCACCTTATCGACTTGCGCCCTCCGAGATGCAGGAGCTGTCAACACAACTTCAGGAGCTATTAGACAAGGGATTTATCATACCAAGCTTCTCGCCCTGGGGAGCTCTAGTGCTGTTTGTAAAGAAGAAGGACGGTAGTTTCCGCATGTGTATCGACTACCGCGAGCTTAACAAGTTGACTATCAAGAATAGATATCCTTTGCCAAGGATAGATGACCTGTTCGATCAACTGCAAGGTTTGAGTTTTACTCAAAAATCGATCTTCGATCGGGTTATCACCAGTTGAGGATACAAGAAGAGAGCATACCAAATACTGCCTTCAGAACTCGCTATGGACACTACGAGTTCCTGGTTATGCCATTTGGGTTGACGAACGCGCCAGTAGTATTCATGGATTTGATGAATAGAGTCTACAAGCCCTATCTCGATAAGTTTGTGATCGTTTTTATTGATGATATTTTGATCTACTCAAAGATGAAGGAGGAACATGAGCAACATCTAAAAGCCATATTAGAGCTGCTTAAGAAAGAAAAGTTGTACGCGAAGTTCTCGAAGTGCGAGTTTTGGCTGCGCGAGGTTCAGTTCCTTGGTCATGTAGTAAATGGAAATGGAATCCATGTGGATCCTACAAAGATTGAAGCAATCAACAATTGGGAGACTCCGAAGACGCCAACCGAGATTCGACAATTCCTAGGTTTGGCAGGATACTACCGCAGATTCATTGAGGATTTCTCGAAGATCGCACAACCATTGACCTCCCTCACTCAGAAAGACAAAAAGTATGAATGGGGAGACAAGCAAGAAGAAGTATTTCAGTTGTTGAAAAACAAGCTTTGCGATGCACCGTTCTTATCCCTACCCGAAGGCACTGACGACTTCGTGGTATATTGCGACGCCTAGCGTCAAGGTTTAGGCTGCGTGCTGATGCAGCGACAGAAAGTTATAGCTTACGCTTTGCGCCAGTTGAAGGTTCATGAGAAAAACTACACCACGCATGACTTGGAGTTAGGTGCAGTGGTGTTTGCATTAAAAATCTGGCGACATTATTTGTACGGTACGCATTGTACAATTTTTACTGATCACAAGAGCTTACAGCATATATTTGATCAAAAAGAGCTTAACATGAGACAGAGATGCTGGGTCGAGTTGTTAAATGATTATGATTGTGAAATCAAGTATCACCCAGGGAAGGCGAATGTAGTCGCAGACGCCTTGAGTCGGAAAGAAAGGATTAAGCCCATAAGGGTTAGGGCTTTGGAAATGATTGTTCAAACGGACCTCTCATTGCGCATTCATGCCGCACAGAGAGAAGCTCTTAAGGAAGTGAATCTTGAGAATGAATATCTCCGTGGGATGGAGAAACAGGTAGTACCCAATGATGAATGAACGTTGTGCTTCATGAAAGGAATTTGGGTTCCTCTCTTTGGTGGTCTGAGAGACGTTATTCTTGATTAGGCTCACAAGTCACGGTACTCGATCCATCCAGGATCGGATAAAATGTACCAAGATTTAAAGGATTTCTATTGGTGGCCGAGATTGAAAGGCGACGTTGCAACGTATGTCGACAAATGCTTAACTTGTGCCAAGGTAAAGGCCGAATATCAGAAGCGTTCAGGTCTTCTGCAACAACCTAAAATACCCATATGGAAATGGGAGCAGATTTCAATGGACTTTATAACGAAGTTACCAAGGACACCCAGAGGTCACGATACGATTTGGGTAATCGTGGACCGTCTGACCAAATCTGCACACTTTTTACCAATCAAGGAGAAAGACAACACTAGTAAGCTTTCGGAGCTGTACCTGAGAGAGATAGTTGCATGACATGGAGTGCCTCTCTCAATCATCTTTGATCGAGACGGAATATTCGTATCAAGGATTTGACAATCCTTCCAAGAAGCCTTTGGTTCTCAGTTGAATCTGAGTACTGCATTCCATCCGCGGACAGATGGCCAGAGCGAACGAACGATTCAAACGTTGGAAGATATGTTGCGAGCATGCGTGATGGATTTGGGTGGTAGCTAGGACACTCACTTACCCTTGGTAGAATTCTCATACAACAACAGCTACCATGCAAGTATCCAAGCTGCACCATTTGAAGCTCTCTATGGACGCAAGTGTCGATCACTGTTATGCTGGGCAGACGCGGGGGATAGACAGCTTGTTGGTCCTGAATTGGTTCAAGAAACGACAGATAAGATTACACAGATCCGAGAGCGCATAAAGGCGGCTCGTGATCGACAAAAGAGTTACGCGGACCAAAGAAGGAAACCGTTGGAGTTTGCAGTAGGAGATATGGTTTTGTTAAAGGTTTCACCCTGGAAGGGTGTAGCACGCTTTGGGAAGCGTGGGAAGTTGAACCCGCGATACGTTGGACCATTCAAAATCCTGGAGAGGATTGGCCTTGTAGCTTATAAGTTGGATCTACCCGCAGAACTGAATGGCGTTCATGATACATTTCATGTATCTAACCTGAAAAAGAGTCCAACTCAAGAAACAGTTGTCATACCTGCCGACGAAGTCCATATTGATGACACACTCCACTTTACTGAAGAACTTGTTGAGGTTACTGATTGGAAGGTTAACAAGATGCGACGGAGTAGTGTCAAACTCGTCAAGGTTCGTTGGAACGCGTGACACGGCCCAGAGTTCACTTGGGAGCGTGAGGATCGTATGAAAGCGAAGTACCCACACTTGTTCCCCAAGACCCCTGCAGCTAGTAGCAGAACATAAATTTCGAGACGAAATTTTCTTAACGGGGGGAGAATGTGACAACCCTCATAAATCCAGGTATCCGTACAATTAATTAATATTAATTAATGCTTAATGACTGTGCTGGATTATACATAACCGCTTTCTGATTTTTGCATCATACTTACATGTGCATCACATATTACATAATGTCACCTTATTATCACATGCAAACTATATTGACATACATGATGCACAAAGCACAGTTAGCACAATTAACAGTTAGAACGGGAATATGTTGACGGGGTTCAGCACATAGACAGACAGTGTTTTGAGACCCAGTATGGGCCAGAGACAGGGTACTACACTAGGGAAGTAAGAACCGTAAAACTGCGTCACTAGGTGATAGTTGGAGTGCCGGAAAGTGCCTAAAACCCACTTAAAGTGCAGAATTCTGCATTTTTCAGCAAAATTCAGCTTTTTAACAAGCTAGTTATGTGCAAAAATTTGACTAAATGGTCCTGAATGCTTTCTTAAGTGTCAGGAATTAAAAGTGTCACAAAAAGTAACATAAAGATCATTAAACGGAATAGCTTGACACTTTAACGAACCGGTATCTAACCGAATAACCGGACATTACCCGGAACACCAAAATATTGCTAGAAGCATTGTTTTATTATTTTTGAACTAGTTATGATCCCCGAACACCCTAACACACTATATAAGGCATCATACACTTAAAACACTAGACATTACACTTAACCTCCAACTATTATCTAATTTACCATTCAAACTTACATTTACCCCCCCCCCCTGGTATTTACGGTCACAACGACCCCACCACCATACCTCCTAGATTTTATTTCCTTATTATATTGGATCCTTGCTTGATTTGGTGAACAAAATATTGGATGGAAGATTATAAGTATGGTGAGAAGATATCTAGAGATCATCATATCATTCACAACACCACACCACTCACTTCATCTCTCTTCCTCCCTCCCTTCTACCTCTCGGCCGAACACCCTCATCACCACCACCATTGTTTTCATTTCAAGTTCATGCAATCCAAGGTCATCTCAAGGTGTAACAAGGTGTTTTAGGAAGCTTGGTGCTTGTAGAACTTGAAGAACCTTCATCACTTGCTTTTATCATCCATCTTTGGCACCTTCATTCTCTTGGTTAAAAGATGTATATTGTTATAAATCACAAGAACCCTAAAAGACATGAACATGAATCATGAACTTGAAGCTTACATATGATGAAATCTTGTTGAAATAATGTTGTTTAAGTATATGTATGACACTTGTTGTTGTTACTTGGGAATATGATGTTGATCATCATATGGAGCTTGCTAGATTGTGATTAAACACATGATCTAGCAAGTGAGAGGATGATTATGTGACAACATAAGATAATCATCTTCTTGTGTAGACATGAACTTGATGATTAAAATGATTTCTTGTAAAACAATAATCAAAGTAATCTAGTAATCTTATGAACCTAAGATTCATGAATGATTTTCCAAGAAAACTAAGTTCAAAATACGATTTTTAGTAGAACTTGATTCTTCCTTAAAACTACACTATTTTTAGTGGTAGAACAAGTGTAGAGATACTAGAGAAACAAGAAGATGTTATAAATAAACATTTTTGTAAAATAGGTTTACAAGTTGTAAACACCTAAACTCTTTAAGAATGAGATTTGTAAAGTAATAAACGCACTTTAAGGGTAACTAAGTCTACTAAACATGCTACCGAGTTACTACAAGTTTTTGTAAAAGATCAAGTTCATGCTATTATGTAAAATGCAATATTTTGGCACTTGGTAAGTATAATATTGTTTAGGGTTGATTGTTGATTATTGTGTGTTGATTTTGAAAAGAAAATGATATGCTTTAATAGCAAGGACACCTCCATTTTCAAAGGAAACTATGGCAAAATTTTCTAAAAATACAAACACTTAGAAAATATTTTCTAAACAAGCATTTACAAGTATGTCTTAAACTATATTTTTCAATATAAACTTTGCCATAAATTTTGTTACAAAAATGCAAATATTGGAGGTTGTTTTTATAAATAAAAATGGGTAAATATATATATTTTGAATATATATATATATATATATATATATCAAGACACTTGTGTGATTATTTGTATACTTGGTGAAATAGTTATATTATTTTAGGGTAAAATAATATAACTTAACATATACCATGGAATTTACTATCCAAACTAATACCAAGAATATCAAGGAATAAAGATATAAGTTACACGCATAATATTGTGAAATCGAACGATATAACGTAACTTACAAAATATTCCGGCAAAATACCGTTACATATATATTTTTGGTAAATACTATTTTGGATACAAGAAATAAAAATATGATTTTTGTAAATATTACAAAGTTGTATCATATTTTTGACAAGGTGAAAATATATTATTTTGGAAGTAAAAATATATTTTCTTAGTAGATTTAGAAGAAATGTAATTTTTGGGAAAAATATATATTTTCTTGGAATACATTATTTTGGACAAAATAAGTTTAAATATATTTTCTAAACTGAGACTTGGAAATATATTATTTTGGGAAATACAAATACAATAATACAAATATACATGTATGAGAATACCCCCATTCTTGGGAAGGAAATATGAAAATAAATACTCGAGAAGTATTGATACAAAATGTGGTTTAAACAATTATTCCAAAACTGAATATAATTTAAGGTTAAAATAATTATTATTTTAACAAGTAATTATAACTTGGAATAATATTAGGAACATAAGAAACGTAACTCAAAAACGTAAATACTAAGCAAGGCACGGCCCGTTCGTCTAATAGACGTTAGTACACTGTAGGTAGTCGTAGTTGCTGACAAAGTTTGAGTTACGAGCTGAGGACGCAATACTGTGAGTTCATGTCCCCCTTTTCTTTCAACTGTTTTGTTTATTTACTTCGGGGGTGAAATACATGTTACAAAGGATTACTTACAATACAATTGGTATGGTTAGCTTAGCAAAGAACCATAGATCATGTGATTGGGTAGGTGTATACTTGAGGCCATCAATCCTCTTGTAGGACAGAGGGGCATGAGTGATAGATCTATTTGGGTGTAGCGAGCCCACACCCATGAGGCCAGGGTGGTCCATAGTGGTCACTGTGTCTTCCAGCCGGAAGCCCGGTGCAACTTTGCTAGGTTTGAGTCTTCCTACACCATCACACATATCAGTGGCCTTGCAAACCATTGGTGATTTTTCCTTGTTTGCTATCATACCGGGACATTCATACCTACACTATTTACAAAGGTTTTATACATACTCACGAACACATGAACCCGCTCAACTTTTGTTGATATTTTTAAACTACATGTATTTCAGGAAACTAAGGGATCTGGCAGGTGTATGCATGTGTCTTCAAGCTGCGTCATGAATAAAAGATGTTATCCATGGTTGTCGAGTTTAGGGGGTGTATCCTATTCCTGGACGGGATACAAGTTTCTAAACTCCGGTTTTATTTAAAGTCTTTTGTGGAGTCTTTATGAACTCAGTTGAACATGTCATGGGTTGTAACTTAATTTGGTGTCGATGTTTTCAAGACAAGTGTGTTATGGTATTTTCTAAACTTAATTAATGGATGAATATCTTTTGGTTTTATCATATAGCATTGTTATGATTGAATGCTATGGTATTAAGAGGTCACACCAATAACCACGCTTCCGCAAAAGTCAGGGTGTGACAACATATACTACGCTATACGATACGATACGATATCACACGTATAGGCTTATACGAGGTCAATACTAGATCTAAACCACAACTATACGATATCACACTTAGAGGCTTATACAAGGTCAATACGGGACCTAAACCACACCTATAGGCCTATACGGGTGTTATATCGTATCGTATAGTATCGTATCATATCGTATAGTGTATAGTATAAGTCTCGTATAGGTTCCTAGTTATGAAAGTTGCTAGTTATGAACGAAAGCAAGGAATAGTGTTTATGATTTCGGTAATCATTAGCACTAAGGGTATGAAACTTAAGGAAATTCCTGTAGTATCAGAATACTCGGATGTATTCCCAGAGGAGTTACCAGGATTACCACCAGATAGGGAGGTAGAATTTAGAATTCATTTGATTCCTGGAACTACACCCGTAGCTAAAGCACCGTACCGATTAGCACCCACTGAAATGTTAGAACTGAAAAAGCAATTAGATGAATTGCTCAGTAAAGGATTCATACAACCTAGTCCATCCCCTTGGGGAGCACCAGTGTTGTTCGTAAAGAAAAGGATGGTTCGATGCGAATGTGTATCGACTATAGGGAATTGAATAAGGTTACAATCAAGAATCGATACCCATTACCTAGGATTGATGATATTTTCGATCAACTTCAAGGAGCTAGATACTTTTCTAAGATAGATTTACGCTCCGGATATCATCAGTTGAAAGTGCAAGAAGAAGACATACCTAAAACTGCTTTCAGAACTAGGTATGGTCATTACGAGTTTACAGTCATGCCCTTTGGATTAACCAATGCTCCGTCATCATTTATGGACATAATGAACAAGATCAGTAAACCGTACTTGGATAAATTTTTAATTGTCTTCATCGACGATATACTTATTTACTCCAAAAACCTAGAAGAGCATTGTGAGCACCTGCATTCACTCTTAACTTTGTTAAGAAAAGAAAAGCTTTATGCCAAATTCTCAAAGTGTGAATTTTGGCTACAGGAGGTGCAATTTTTGGGTCACATGGTGAATCACGAAGGTATTCAGGTAGATCCTGCTAAGATAGAAGCGATCACCAAATGGAAGGTCCCGCAATCAGCTACAGAAGTTAGAAGTTTTCTAGGCTTAGCTGGATACTATAGGCGCTTTATTAAAGATTTTTCTAAGATAGTTGTGCCATTAACTAAGCTAACCTGTAAAACAGTTAAGTTTGAATGGGGACCTAAGCAAGAAGAGGCTTTTAGGATATTAAAGCAAAGATTAACAAACACCCCAATCCTTGCCTTACCAGAAGGAACAGAAGATTTTGAAGTTTACTGTGATGCTTCAAAGCTAGGATTAGGATGTGTATTAATGCAACGCTAAAAGGTAATTGCGTATGCCTCAAGGCAATTGAAAAAGCACGAAGAAAATTATACGATGCATGACTTAGAATTAGGATCGATAATTTTTGCCCTTAAGATTTGGAGGCATTATCTGTATGGAAGTAAGTTTACAGTCTATACATATCATAAGAGTTTAAAATACCTATTTGGGCAAAAAGAATTGAACATGAGGCAAAGGATATGGATGGAAATCTTAAGTGACTACGACTGTGATATTCAATATCACGAAGGAAAAGCAAATGTAGTTGCAGATGCCTTAAGTCGTAAGTATCATGAGAAACAACGACGAGTTCGTGCTCTTAGATTAAATCTACACTTAGATTTAATGGAACAACTGAAAAACATTCAAGAAACAGCAATCAAGGATGATGCTGAAGGAATGAAAGGAAGAATAAAGGAATTAGAGCGAGGAGTTGATGGAATTTGGAGATTCCACAAAAGAAGGATTTGGGTACCTAAGCAAGGAGAGTTAAGAAATAAGATTTTAGAGGAAGCCTGATGCGTGTGAAGTGTTATATATATTAGGTGTATATTTTAAGCCCCTTTAACACTTATTTTTAGCCAAGTTTTAAATTTATAAAACACGATATTTTACTAACACTAAACACACATATGGGCAAGTGCACCCATCGTGAGCGTAGTATAGTGTTGGCAAGATACCGAGGTCGTCCAAGGACATAAGAGCTTTTAGTACCGGTTTATCCTCAACGTCTAATCAAAATAAAAAGTTTAGAAAAATGTTTTAAACTAAGAAAAATAAAAACTAACTAAAATGCTGAAAATAAAAAATAAAAAGAAAACAGATAGACAAGATGAATCACTTGGTTCCGACTCGTATCTAGTGTAACCTTTGATTATTTCCGCACTTTTGCACATAATTAAGAGATTATCTTAGTTATTGTAGTAGGCCCCTCTTTTGAAGGTGACGTTACCCTCACCCCAGTAGTTTGAGTCAGCAAGGATACAATCCTAAAAGGGTGGATTATTGGAAGATAATTAATTAAGTTATTAATGCAATATTATGGTAGGCCCCTCTTTTGGAGGTGACGTTACCCTCGACTAAGTAGTCTGAGTCAGCAGGGATACAGTCCTAAATAGCCGGGTTATAGTATTAATAGTAGTTAACTTATGAGGGGATCAAAGAGTTTGGACCCCCGCCATCCAATATCGTTAAGTATTAAAGGAGGTCCTACTAAATTTGACCCAGGTCCATTGCAGGACCTCTAAACGCTGAACAATGGCAAGACCTTTACCAAACCATTCCCTTAACCCCCGACCAGGTAGCCAACATACCTCCATATAGACCGTGGAGATATGAATGGTGAAAATCTTTTATTTTATATAGACAGTAAAATAATGCCAAGACACCACGGACAAACGATAAGGAAAGATCACCTTCAACATAAGCAACTAGTTATTAAAGTCATTAATACAAAACCAAATAAAAAGTGAAAAAGATTAGAAATAAAAAGTATTACACTAGACACTTTGTCTTCACCAAGTGATGTAAGAGACTTAGGCAAACATGGCCTTGATTGTCAAGAACTCT
Organism: Helianthus tuberosus; assembly: GCA_030545235.1. Classification (NCBI taxonomy): domain Eukaryota; kingdom Viridiplantae; phylum Streptophyta; class Magnoliopsida; order Asterales; family Asteraceae; genus Helianthus; species Helianthus tuberosus. The sequence continues at coordinate 36,639 of JARYGA010009825.1, read as the reverse complement.
TACGATCAATCTTGGATCCCAAGACGACTCACACACTCTACGATGGACAATGGATGATGGTGGTGGATGATGGTGTTATGGTGGTGGTGGGTGGTGGGTGAAGTGTGAGAGAGGTGGTGTGCCAAGGGATGGTTTGAGCTTGAGCCAAGCACTTCTATTTATAGGCTGAACAGAAGCTCGGGCACGGCCCCGTGTCCACATCCTTCTCTTTCTTCATTTAATGCAGCTTTGTCTTATTAGTTGACCACGCCCCCGTGTCCGCTGAGCACGACCCCGTGTGCAGAAGAATCTTTGTACTATGAAGATTAGCCTGGATTGTGCGAATCTTATAGTTGACCACGGCCCCGTGTCCGCTGAACACGGCCCCGTGGTGGGCAATAGAAGCTTCTACCACTTTGTCTTTTCTGCTGACACTTGGGCACGCCCCCGTGCTGGCTGAGCACGGGGCGTGTTCAGGCTTCTGATATCTTGTTTTGCTTGGGAAGATGCTGTTGTGTGGTCGGGCATGTCACGTCTTGTCCTTTTTCTTGTATTTATGTTAGATTTTGATGTCTTTTTGCTTCTTTTGTTAATTTGAGCTCATTTAATCCTGAAAATACAAAAGGAAGACAAAAGCACACTTTTTCCAACATTAGTACTAAAAAAGGGTTAGTTTTATGTCTCATTTGATGAAATTTATATGTTACATTTTGAACACATCAAAGCCCATAAATCTAGGTATACCATGCACCCTGGAAATAATAAGATGTACCAAGATTTAAGGAATAATTTCTGGTGGATAGGAATGAAAAAGGATATAGCTAGATATGTTTCTAAGTGCTTGACTTGTTCACAAGTTAAGGCAGAACACCAGAAACCTTCAGGGTTATTCCAACAATTAGAAATGCCTGTATGGAAATGGGAACTAATAACCATGGATGTTGTTACTAAGTTGCCCAAAACCAGAAAAGGTAATGATGCGATTTGGGTAATTGTGGATCGATTAACCAAATCAGCTCACTTTCTACCCATGAAAGAAACCTTTAGCATGGAAAGGTTAGCAAAGTTGTACGTAGACGGAGTAGTATCCTTACATGGAGTTCCACTCTCCATAGTGTCAGATAGAGATAGTCGCTTCACCTCTCATTTCTGGACAAGTTTCCAAGAAGCCATGGGGACGCGATTAAATTTAAGTACAATTTACCATCCTCAAACAGACAGACAAAGTGAAAGGACGATCCAAACCCTAGAAGACATGCTTAGAGCATGTGTGATAGATTTTGGTGGAAACTGGGATGACCACCTACCCTTAATTGAATTCTCCTATAACAATAGTTACCATTCAAGCAATGAAGCTGCCCCATTTGAAGCACTGTATGGACGAAAGTGAGTTGGGCAGAAATAGGAGAAAGCCAATTATCAGGTCCCGAAATCGTACAAGAAACCACTGACAAGATAACTCAAATCAAGGAGAGACTAAAGACGGCTCGACATCGCCAGAAGAGTTATGCCGATAATCGACGCAAGCCACAGGAATTTCAAGTCGGAGATAAGGTACTCTTGAAAGTTTCTCCTTGGAAAGGAGTAGTTCGATTTGGAAAGAAGGGAAAGCTAAGTCCAAGGTATGTAGGACCATTCCCAATAATCCAGCGAATAGGACCAGTTGCTTATCGTTTACAACTACCAGAAGAGTTAGCGGGGTACATGATGTATTTCATGTATCCAATCTCAAGAAATGTCTATCTGACGAATCCCTGGTAGTACCTCTTTGTCGCAACCCCCGATCCCTTATCTGTCCCGGGAACGGGCGGACGCGAACTCAGTAGTGGTGGTATCAGCTTGTCAATTTGGCAGCGGAAATTTCATCAGGACCGTAGTTAGGAAATGTTTATCAGAGTAAAACCACCTTCTTTTATATTAATAATCACATGGGTAAAACCCAAGTTTCTTATTACAATACATTCATAGGGATAAACTCTATTTTATTGAATTTAAAACATCATCTTTTAGGTAACTTTTATAGCCACATTTTTCCCAAGCCTTCAGTGCTTTCCAGCTGGCTTTTTACTAATTGGCTGTCACATTTTGTTACCTGAAACATGTTTTAAAAACATTTGTCAGTGGGAAATACTGGTGAGTGAATCCCAGTTTAATCAAGAAACATTTTATCAATTAAAACAATATTGAGAGCGATCACATTGTTTATTTCTACACAATTACTCATTCAGTACTGTCAATCCTGACTTGTGGGTCATATTACTCATTGGCTAACTCTTCGTCCAATGGTAACATACTGTTATCACCGACTTACTACTTTACAGAGTAATAAATTTTGTATACAAAACCCCAACATACCGGCAGTAATTGAAGAACTACAAAGACTCAATCACCGCTTAATCACATTGTAAAATAATTAAGGTTTTGTAAAACATTACAAAAAGGTTAACAAAAAAGAGGATAAACTCACATTGCTATCTTAGACTTCGCGTAAGGGTTTCCTGAGAATAATCTATAATTTACACAAATGCACCTAGGTTAGCATCATAACCCTTTGAAAATATTAATGATACCCTCCCCGAGACGGTATTCCAACAACTACGTCGGGCAGAACCACGACAGTTGTTACGGAACCCTAAATCAATCGGGCACCGTATCTACTATGAAACCAGGGTTATAATACTTACAACGGAGCAGAACCTTGCTAATTAGGGGGTATAATACCCGCGTATTATAACTCTACTACAGAATTTTGAGATTGAGAATTAAATTGTGAGCGAGTTCAACTGAGATCCGATGCCATCTATTTATAGTTGCTGAACTCGACTTTCAGTTGGCCCGCGTAAGGGTAGGCAAAGCCTTACGCGGCCCGCGTCAACATTGGGTCAACGTATAGCTTAGCTGGGTCAGCATGTAGGTCCGCCACGATGTCGACACTTGTCAGCACCGGTTGTCTCCGCTTTTGATGATCTCACATGGCCCGCGTGAATGTTGGGGTGGGTCTATGCGGCCCGCCTCAACTTACTATTTCTTGTTTTAAATTTATTTTAAATACTATAACGTATTTTGGGCTCGGTTTTCACATACGGGTGTATTTAAAGACATATTAAGATATATACTAGGGTGTCGGAAATATTTGAGAGTATCGGTTTTATCGAGGGTTGTTCCATTCTCCCCACCTTGTTTTAGAGCTCGTCCTCGAGATCTACTGGAACAAGTGCGGATATTTCTTTTGCATTTCTGATTCACGCTCCCATGTGTACTCAGGTCCTCTTTTGGATTCCCACTTCACTTTGACTAGAACTAGTCTTTTATGTTTGAGATTCTTGACTTTCCTGTCTTCAATCTGTAGAGGCCTTTCTACAAACTTGAGTTGTTCATTTACCTCTATATCCTTAAGAGGTACTATTAGTGATTCATCAGCTAAGCATTTCTTGAGATTAGATACATGAAATACATCATGTATACCAGCCATTTCCTCTGGCAGTTGTAGCTGATAGGCTACAGGTCCTATTCTTCTAATAATCTCAAAAGGTCCAATATACCTGGGACTTAGCTTTCCTCTTTTGATGAATCTTACCACTCCTTTCCAAGGAGAGACTTTCAATAATACTTTATCTCCTAATTGAAACTCCAAGGGCTTGCGTCGATTATCGGCATAGCTCTTTTGTCGATCACGTGCTGCTTTCAGTCGTTCTTTAACTTGAATAATCTTGTCAGGTGTTTCTTGCACTATCTCAGGTCCAGATAGTTGCTTTTCCCCAATTTCTGCCCAACAGACTGGGGTTCGGCACTTACGTCTATAAAGTGCTTTGAATGGTGCAGCATTGATACTTGTGTGATAACTATTATTATAAGAAAATTTTATTAAAGGTAAGTGATCGTCCCAATTACCTCCAAAATCAATTACACAAGCTCTAAGCATGTCCTCCATTGTTTGAATTGTTCTTTCACTTTGTCCGTCTGTTTGAGGATGATAAGCTGTGCTTAGATTTAACATGGTTCCCATTGCCTTTTGGAAACTTGACCAAAAATGAGAGGTAAATCGGCTATCCCTATCAGAAACAATTGATAAAGGAATGCCATGTAAAGAAACAATTTCATTTACATATAATTTGGCTAACTGTTCCATACTGAATGTTTCCTTCATTGGTAAGAAATGAGCTGACTTGGTTAGTCTATCTACAATCACCCAGATTGTATCATTTCCTTTCTTTGTTTTGGGTAATTTAGTAACAAAATCCATTGTTATCAATTCCCATTTCCACACCGGCATTTCTAACTGTTGTAGAAATCCTGAGGGTTTCTGGTGTTCAGCTTTGACTTGTGAACAGGTTAAACATTTAGAAACATAAGCTGCTATGTCCTTTTTCATTCCTATCCACCAGAAATTTTTCCTTAAATCCAGGTACATTTTATCACTTCCTGGGTGCATCGTATACTTAGATTTATGGGCCTCTTCTAGTATACGACGACGAAGGTTTCCTAATTTAGGTATCCACATTCTCTTTTCATGGAATCTCCAAATTCCATCTGTTTCTTGTTTTAATTCTTTCAGCATACCTTTTAATTTTTCAGTATCTTCTTTGATTACTGATTCTTGTGCTTCTCTTATCTGATCATTTAAATCTACTTGTAGATTTAATTTAAGAGAACTTACCCTTTTTGGCTTTTCAGGATATTTTCGGCTTAGAGCATCTGCTACTATATTTGCTCTTCCTTCATGATACTGGATATCACAATCATAATCACTAAGCATTTCCATCCAGCGTCTTTGTCTCATATTCAACTCCTTTTGCTTGAAAATATACCTTAAACTCTTATGATCAGTGAATATGGTAAACTTACTACCATAAAGGTAATGTCTCCAAATTTTAAGAGCAAAAATTATAGCTCCTAATTCTAAATCATGGGTAGAATAATTCTCTTCATGATTCTTAAGTTGTCTAGATGCGTAAGCTATAACCTTTTGACGTTGCATTAATACGCATCCATAACCTAATTTAGTGTCACACCCCCAAAATCCACCATGCGGAGTACCACCGCTTGGAGGCGTGACGTGACCAGGATCAAGCCACCAATCATATTGAACAAGCATGTAAGTAGTTTGCAAAATCCAACACAATACAATTGGTGTCTAAACAAAACATAGTTTAAGTTACAAGCGGAAGCATAAAGTTTAAAACCAAATCATAAGTTTAAACGTTTCAAATGTTTAGCATGGTACACAGTTGTCCATGTCCCACAACGACTCTTCCCACTCCGATGCAAGCTCCATAGATACCTAACGACCTGCAAGGCATGTAACAACGAGTCAACAACAAAGTTGAGTGAATTCACAGTTGGTTGTTTAGTTATAGTGTTCGTGAATCATTTGTTTATTTCGTAAACCAAGTATCTTATTTATCTGTATCACGGTTTCCCAAACATGTTTGCGATGATTAGTGGCTGTATCGCGGTTTCCCAAACATGTGTGCGATGATTAGTGGGGGCTTCCCATGTGTCGACTAGTCGTGTTTGTATGTGCCCTTTTTGATCCAAGGACCGTAGCGAGTGTGAGTGTACGTAGGTTTTACGTACGTGCCTTCAATCCGAGGACGGTGAAAAGTAGTTTAATAGTAATGATAGTACGAGTAGTTATTCAATCCCATTCCCAACCCACCGGGAATCCCATGCCTTAGGAGTGTGAACTCACCTCGGTTGCTCGGTTTGACTCTCAAATATAGCTAACAGTCAAGGTCGGTCAATCTCGTCCTAGTATGATTACCACTTAGTTCATTAGTGACTTCAAAATAGAGCACAAAGTTCCTACACGTATCTATCACATAACATGCATCACTTTAACGGTTCATGCCCATATAAACTTCCCATCTATTCCCCACTCATAAACAAACATACGACATTTCATATAACACTTTTGTTGACATATAAATGTGCAGACTTGGTCAATCGATCCACTATTACCCAAATAGTGTCATTTCCGCGTTGAGATCTAGGCAGGCCAGTAACGAAATCCATGGAAATTTGCTCCCATTTCCATTTAGGTATCTCTGGTTGTTGAAGTAGGCCTGATGGTTTCTGATATTCGGTCTTGACTCTCGCACAAGTCAAGCACTTACTGACGTAGGTTGCTATGTGGGCTTTCATGTCAGGCCACCAATACGTAGTCTTGAGGTCGTGGTACATTTTATCCGAACCAGGATGTACCGAATAACGAGACTTGTGTGCTTCATCCATCACAAGCTCGCGTAGGTCTCCATACAGTGGAACCCAGATGCGTCCGTTAACATAGTAGGCACCGTCTTCCATTTGTTCTAGGCGCTGCCTCGATCATCGTAAGGATTCAGCTCTGATGTTCTCCGCTTTCAATGCTTCAACCTGAGCATCGCGAATCTGAGCAGGAAGACTAGATTGGATGGTAAGCTGTAACGCACGTACACGCTTAGGTATAGTATCCTTTCGACTGAGGGCGTCGGCCATAACATTGGCCTTGCCTGGATGGTACTTGATCGCGCATTCGTAATCATTTAAGAGCTCGACCCATCGGCGTTGTCGCATTGTTTAACTCCTTTTGCTTGAAGATATGCTCGAGACTCCTGTGATCGGTGTAAATGGTGCACTTGGTACCGTACAGGTAATGTCCCCATATCTTAAGCGCGAAAACAACTACTCCCAGTTCCAAGTCGTGCGTAGTGTAGTTCCTTTCGTGAACCTTAAGTTGGCGCGATGCGTAGGCAATGACCTTGTCACGTTGCATCAATACGCAACCCAGTCCTTGTATGGATGCGTCGCAATAAACCACAAAATCATCTGTGCCTTCAGGCAATGAGAGAATAGGCGCGCTACAAAGTCTATCTTTCAAGTGCTGAAATGCAGACTCCTGTGCATCACCCCAACGATAGGTGACACCCTTCTGAGTCAGTGAAGTGAGAGGTTGCGCAATCCTTGAGAAATCCTTGATAAACCTTCTGTAGTATCCTGCCAAACCCAAGAATTGGCGGATTTTTGTTGGTGTATGGGGTGCAGGCCAGTTCCTTGTCACACCCCTTTCTGCGGCGGAAGCACGAGGTGTGATCATGAAAGGTTCTCATTGCATACGAAGAGTAAACATGCTACATGCTCGTAAAAACAACATTCAAATACCATAATTTGAAAACATTCGTTAGCGTTTACATCGCTAAGTCGCATAAAGCATTGTCTTAAAAGTCTACAACTTTATTCAAAGTAAAACACAAGCGACATCCACGAGCATAAGCTAGACCACGCGCACATCCATCCTAGTTACCTGAAATACATGTGAGTTTTTGGAAAAACGTCAACATAAAGTTGGTGTGAATTCATGCAGTTTTGTATTTCATGTTTGTATACTTTGTATGAAAACATAGTTTGTGAGTAAATTAAGTTTTCATAAATCCAGTTTCATGTGTACATCACGTACCTATGTATAATTCAATTTCTTCTTGAGTACCCCACGTACTTCAAGTTATTTATCAATCTTCTTGAGTACCCCACGTACTTCAAGTTATATATCAATTCTCTTGAGTACCCCACGTACTTCAAGTTATTATCAATTCTTGTATGGTATGAATTTTATGTAAATACAGTATTTCTGTAATTATCAGATTGTTAATGGGTTGCAAAGCCATTAACATGTGACACGTCATAGGAAGCTACCAAACCTAAGGCATTTAATTGGTATATTCTGAGACACAAAAACACTCCTCGGTTCTCGCCCTGACCGTGAGTGGGGCTGCCAGACACCCGTTAGATCTAACCTTTTGTTCTGCGGTCTGAATGTATACGTTGATTAATGGTGCTTCTGAACCCTATTCGTGACACTATTTCTCATAACGCCTCCTACTTGGTTCTCGTTCTCACCAAGCGCGTTTCTTGTTATCATTTCTCATAACGCATCCAACTTGGTTCTCGTCCTCACCAAGCGCGTTTCTTTTTATCATTTCTCATTGCGCCTTATACTTGGTTCTTGTCTCACCAAATGCGCTTCTCATATCCATATATTTCGTCACACTTGGTTCTCGTTCTCACCAAGTGTACTTCTTGTATTTATATCATACCATTTATAAATATTGTACTTTTGTACATGTATTTCACCCCCGAAGTTATAAAAACTGAAAACAGTTAAAGAGAAAAGGGGGAGCATGAACTCACAACTTTGCGTTCCTAGCGTCGTAAACTTCACCGGATTTGCTTACTTAACGTCGTAACCTATACGCGTTTTCTTATCGTTAGTCACTAGACTTGCGTCGCACAAGTACAGTCACTCTCTTTTGTATAATCTTGTGTTAAAAATATTCCATATTTTTAACTACGTATCTTACTTATATTATTTTCTCCAAAAATAAATATAAGTCTTTTATGTTTTGCACTTAGCACCCGAATTATGTATCTTGTGTGTTGTATGTGTATTTTTATGTTTCTACTCCTCACGAGTATTTAGTGTATTTTTAAGTCTTAATACACTAGCACGTATAACACATACTATACACACTTAGCACAAAAGTTGGTGACAAAATAATATATATTTTTCTCTCAAAAATATACATATTTATATTCATTTTCATTCTTGAAAAATCACCATTTCTCGTCACAAAAAATTAGGGAAACCTTGGTAGTAACCTTAAATACATTTTTAGGGAATAAGTTTCTCAAAAACTTATATTTTTCTAAGTGTCAAAATTTATAAAAATTTTGACAGAGTTTCCCCTAAAAATGGAGGTTTCCCACGTTTTCAAAACGTGTGTTTATTTTCTTTTAAATCATCATCAATCATCAACAACAATTATCAGCAATAATCGTCAACAATAATCACTAATTTCATGAACTTGAATATTTACAAAAATGTGTAGTAACTTACTAGCACATTTAGTGAGTCTTGTTATCTTTAAAAATAAGTTTAATTTCTTAAAAATCTTATTTTTAAAGATTATGAAGTTTTACAACTTCTAGTCGGTTTTTACGAAAATTATTTCTTTGTTAAAACTTTTGTTACACAAGTATTCCATATACTTGTTTGTTTACAAAAACCACTTTTGTTTGTGTAAGATCCGGTTTAGAACATGTGATTTCTTTTGATGCTTGGTCTTTTGAAAATACCACTTGTAGATACATAGATCTACTAGTTCTAAACACTTTTGTACAAGTTAAAACGTTTTTACACAAGTTCATGGTTTATGTGTGGTAGGGTTTCACCCTTTAACCCTTGTTACTTCTAAAATAGCTTTATGTTAAGATTCATGATCTTACCAAGCCGGGTTAAACGATGATCCGAGCTACCACAACATAGATCGGGTCTAAATAATCACATATTTCAAATACTACAACTTTTACACAACACATGAGCTATTAACCACCACTTTTCATACTTTTAGTAGACTTTAATGCTTCAACTTGTAAGATTCCGAGTTTTAACCGACAAAAATTCTTTTAACCACTTTAGATAAGCTCAAATATGAGATTTAAGTGTTATACCTCTAGCTCAAGGCTAGGGAAGATTTTTGATGAAAAACGCGTGGATAAAAGCCAAAGAAAGAGGTCCTTCGTGTTCCGCTTGCTCCAAGCTTCCTAATACGTGACCTCTAACACTTGTATGATGATGGAATGATGAGAACTAAAACCGAAAAATTGATGGATGGTTGTGGGGGTTTGGCCGTAAGCTACTAGAGAGAAAGAGAGAATGTGTTGGTGAGTTTTGTGATGATAAATGATCATGTGTGCAAATCCTCCAACTTATAGACAATTAGGTTGTGCATGAACCAAAGGTCCTTGTGTCACTTAAAGTACTAGCAAAATCCCATCTAAATCTTTAGAAGATCCATGAAAGATTTATAATGATCTTGTAAGTATCTAGATAGATCTTGTGTGTGTGGGGGCCCCTTGACCGTCCATATGCAAATGGGGGGGGGGGGGTGAAGTGTAAATTCTCATCAATAGGTTATCTTATAGTACATGCAAATCTCTAGTGAATCTTCATCATATCTTCATGAATCCAAGGTAGATAAAGTGTAATCTTGGGAGATCTTTGGAAGATTATATGAGATCAAGAGTGGGGCCATCATGTGACCGTCCACCTTGTATGGGGGGGGGTAAATTGTAATATTCACTCCCTAGTTGATAAATAAGTTTAGGGATTTAATGCGTTATTACGTTATAAGGGGTGTTATGGTGTTCGGGGACCATAACTAGTTCAGAAACATTTAAACAATGCTTCAAGTAATAATTTGATGTTCCGGGTAATGTCCGGTTGTTCGGTTAAATACCGATTCGTTAAGGTGCTAAATCACACTTTTTAGTGTCTTATAAGTACCTTTCTTGTACTCTTTCAACTCCCAACACTTAGGGAAATATTCTGGACAATAAAACGACATTTCTGCATAATATTTATGTGTCTAAATGCTGAATTATTGCTGAATTTTATAAATTCTGCACTTAAAGTGCATTTCGGGTGCTTTTTAGTGCATATTTTTGCTTTCGCAATGTCCATAAATTAAACCCTTACACATACTCTAGGGTTTTAATGTATTTTTGTCGTCGGACCTACACCTAGGCCTCAATTCTGATGTCTAACTGCTTTCTGCAGTTCTGTTGACACATTGTGTCTTACCGGTGAGTTTACTATTATTCTGACGCAACGCTCTCGTTTATGCATAAAGCAATATTTTGTAGTATACAACATGCATGAATTCACTTGTTTAATCATGTGTTCAGACATTGCTGACAATTAAACTCATAATTGCAGTCATTAAGCAATAATTATAGTGTACGGAAATTACCGGTTTGTGCCAGTTGTCACAGTCTCCCCCCGTTAAAAGAATTTCGTCCCGAAATTCAGACTGAACTAACTCTCGCTGGAGTCTTCTTGAATAGGTGGGGATACTTTTTCTTGAACTGATCTTCACGTTCCCATGTGTACTCGGGTCCGTGCTTAGAGCTCCAACGTACTTTAACAAGTTTCACGCTGCTCCTCCTGGTCTTGTTGACTTTCCAGTCAGTAACCTCAACGGGTTGTTCTGTAAATCGGAGGGCTTCATCAATATGCACTTCATCCAACGGGATGGTCACGTTTTCTTGCGTTGGACTCTTCTTCAGGTTGAATACATGAAACGTATCATGTACTCCATTAAGTTCTGCCGGTAACTCCAACTTGTATGCCACGGTACCAATTCTTCTCAATATTCTGAATGGTCCGATGTATCGTGGATTCAACTTTCCACGCTTTCCAAATCTGACTACGCCCTTCCATGGTGAGACTTTTAACAACACTTTGTCTCCCACCTTGAAATCTACCGATTTTCTATTTGGATCCGCGTAGCTCTTTTGTCGCTCTCGAGCCGCCTTAATGCGTTCTCGGATCTGCGCAATCTTGTCGGTTGTCTCTTGTACAAGTTCAGGACCAACCATACATTTATCTCCGGCATCTGCCCAACATAAGGGCGATCGGCATTTGCGGCCATACAGAGCTTCGAACGGCGCGGCTTTTATGCTTGTATGATAGCTGTTATTGTAGGAAAACTCAACTAAAGGTAGATGAGTATCCCAGCTGCCGCCTAGGTCCATGACACATGCGCGAAGCATATCTTCTAATGTTTGTATAGTCCGTTCGCTCTGGCCGTCTGTTTGTGGATGGAATGCCGTGCTTAGATCTAACTGAGATCCAAAGGCTTCCTGAAATGATTGCCAGATTCTTGAGACAAAGCGTCCATCTCTGTCTGAAATGATTGAGATTGGCACTCCATGACGTGCCACAATCTCTCTTAAGTATATCTCTGCCAGCTTTCCAGTGCTATCCTTCTCTCGGATTGGTAGGAAATGCGCAGACTTCGTCAATCGATCAACTATTACCCATATCATATCGTGCCCTCTCGGGGTCCTGGGTAATTTCGTTATGAAGTCCATCGAGATTTGTTCCCACTTCCATACGGGAATCTCTGGTTGTTGTAGTAGGCCGGACGGTTTCTGATATTCTGCCTTAACCTTAGCACAGGTTAGGCATTTTCCAACATAGACAGCAACGTCGCTTTTGAGTCTCGGCCACCAATAGTACTCTTTCAAGTCTTGATACATTTTGTCCGATCCTGGGTGGATCGAATATCTCGATTTGTGGGCTTCATTAAGGATGACTTCTCGTATGCCACCATAGAGTGGAACCCAAATACGCTTCTTGAAGTATAAGGCTCCCTCTTCGTTTGGCACCATGTATTTCAGCATACCCCGTAGGTATTCAGCTTTACGGTTCTCTTCTTTAAGAGCTTCCTATTGTGTATCTCGAATGCGTGCTGTGAGGTTCGTTCGAATCGTCATTTCCAGTGCTCGAACCCTCAGGGTCTTAACCCTTTCTTTTCGGCTCAACGCGTCTGCTACAACGTTCGCCTTTCCAGGATGGTACTTAATCTCACAGTCATAATCATTCAGCAGCTCGACCCAACGTCGCTGGCGCATATTCAATTCCTTCTGATCAAATATGTGTTGCAAGCTTTTGTGATCTGTGAAGATTGTACATCGAGTACCATATAGATAATGTCGCCAAATCTTCAAGGCGAATACCACTGCACCCAGTTCCAGGTCGTGAGTGGTATAATTTCTCTCGTGAACCTTCAGTTGTCTTGAAGCATAAGCGATGACTTTTTGGCGTTGCATGAGCACGCAACCCAAGCCTTGTCGTGAGGCGTCGCAGTATACCACGAAGTCTTCAGTGCCTTCGGGTAACGATAGTATCGGTGCATCGCAGAGCTTGTTCTTGAGTAGCCGAAAGGCTTCTTCTTGTTTGTGACCCCAGTCGTACTTCTTGTCTTTCTGGGTAAGGGTCGTTAGCGGTTGAGCTATCTTCGAGAAATTCTCAATGAATCGCCGATAGTAGCCCGCTAGGCCCAAAAATTGACGAACTTCAGTTGGGGTCTTGGGAGCTTCCCAATTCTTTATTGCTTCAATCTTGGACGGGTCTACATGAATGCCTTTCTCATTCACCACGTGGCCAAGAAATTGTACTTCGCGAATCCAGAATTCGCATTTCGAGAACTTTGCATAAAGTTTCTCTTTCTTCAGTAGCTCCAAGATGGTTCTGAGATGTTGCTCGTGCTCTTTTTTCGTTCGCGAGTAAATCAGGATATCATCGATAAATACAATCACGAATTTATCGAGATATGGTTTGCATACGCGGTTCATTAGATCCATAAAAACCGCTGGTGCATTCGTCAACCCAAATGGCATCACAAGAAATTCGTAGTGCCCATATCGCGTTCTGAATGCAGTCTTTGGCACGCTTTCTTCTTGGATTCTCAGCTGATGGTATCCAGATCGAAGGTCGATCTTGGAATAGTAGCTTGATCCTTGCAGTTGATCAAATAAGTCATCAATCCTCGGTAGTGGATACCGATTCTTGATAGTGAGTTTGTTCAGTTCCCTGTAATCGATACACATCCGCAGTGTTCCATCCTTCTTCTTCACGAACAATACTGGAGCTCCCCAGGGTGAGAAGCTTGGCCTTATGAATCCTTTATCCAACAACTCCTGAAGTTGTGTAGATAATTCTTGCATTTCGGATGGTGCAAGTCGATAGGGTGCCTTGGCTACAGGAGCAGCTCCTGGAACCAAGTCTATACGGAATTCGACTTGTCGTTGCGGAGGTAGTCCTGGCAGATCTTCAGGGAACACATCTGGAAATTCCTTCACCACAGGAATGTCTTCGAGTTTCGGCTCCTCAGCCTTCTTGTCTATAACGTGTGCTAGGAAAACGACACATCCTTTCCTTAAGCACTTCTGTGCTTTCATACAACTGATGATTCGAAGAGGCGCGTCTCGTTTTTCCCCATGCACGATGAGGGTTTCACCATTCGCTAAAGGGATGCGAATGATTTTCTCATGACAGATAACTTCAGCTTTGTTCTTGGACAACCAGTCCATTCCGACCACTACATCGAAGCTACCCAATTGAATAGGTAAGAGATCGATGCTAAAATTCCGTTCGCCAAGTTCTAGTGTGCAGCCTCTAACAACTTCGCTTGATTCAACAAGTTTACCATTGGCTAGTTCTATGGAATAAGGAATTTCTAATCTACTAGATTCTATTCCGAGTATGCGTTTAAATTCCACAGACATGAAGCTATAATCGGCGCCAGTGTCAAATAATATGGATGCAAAGTGATTGTTAATGAGAAACGTACCGGTGACCACGTTAGGGTCCTCGCGTGCGTCTCTTGCTCCAATCACAAATGCTCGAGCCGGAGCGTTGTTTCTCTCTGGGCAGTTCTTCATGAAGTGATCATTGCTTCCACACTTGAAGCATCCTTGGTTCTGCCCTTTCCCGTTGCCATTCTTATTACCAGCACCGTTTCCATTTCGGTTCTTTCCTTTTCCCCAACAGTCTTCGGTTTGATGACCCAATTTACCACATTTGTCGCACCTTGGAATGCGACAAGCTCCATCATGATGATACTTACATTTTTGGCATCTAGGCATGGAGCCTTGGTATGCTTTGGTTGTATGGGTTTTCATCTCCTGAGGCGGATTAGTGTCGCGCTTCTTGTTGAAACTCTTGTTGTTGCGAGTAGCTTGGTTCAAACTTGTATGCTTCCTCTTTTTGTCACCGGACGACTCAGCATGTGTCTCGGTCTTTTCTGTTGGGTTCAGTGAGAGCTTCTTCATACGAACACAATCTTCAGTCAGGCTGACAGCCAGAGTTACAGCCTCGGTGATTGTTTGTGGTTTGGCCGACGTCACCATGCCACGAAACTCTGAGGCCAGTCCCCAAATGTAGCGTTCCACACGCTTAAATTCAGGAGTCACCATGTAGGGAAGTACTCTAGACAGATCGTGGAACCTTCGAGTGTAACCATTTATGTCAGCACCTTCCATGGTCAGGTGCCAGAACTCCGTCTCCAGCCTTTGGAGTTCAGCTCGAGAGCAGTACTTCTCTCTCATCCTTTCCTTCAGTTCCTCCCAAGTGAGGCCATACGCGACGTCATCACCCAAAGTTTGGGCTTGCAGGTTCCACCAAGTCAGAGCTTCATCGACAAACAACCCAGTAGCAAAAGTGACTTGTTGATCCGCGGTACACTTGCTCATGCGGAATGTAGCTTCAGTCTTCTCCGTCCAGCGCACAAATGCTACTGCACCTCCTGTGCCATCATAGTTCATCGGCTTGCAGTCGAGGAACTGCTTGAAAGTGCAGCCTTGAGCTGCATTGCCTCCAGACGAATCTCCATTCCCATTACGCCTAGCGTTGCTTGGTCCTCCACTGTCTTGAGTTCGGTTCGCCTCGTACTGGGCGATAGCAGCGGAGATCCTTTCCTCTAGCAAAGCGTTCAGCTCTTCAGCAGTCCTTGGCAGTGGGGGAGGTGGAGGTTGATCATCATTGCGAGCATTCACAGTTTTCCTGGGTGCCATGTTCTGACAGAACATAACACAGCAGGGTTAGGCATTTGTTTGATATCGTCACACTAAACCGTAGTATCATATATATTCATAGGTATATATACCACATAAGTGACATCAAACAATTATTACTCTAGCAGAGTACTTAGTAGGCTTGCACTGAGGGAATCTATACGTGACAAGACTTGCTGTGGTTTCTGTGCACTGAATTCCATAATTATGTATGCATCCATAATTACGTAACTCCTTGCACAGTCCGCACAGTTCGTTTCATCCTCGTATTTCTTCCTTCAGATGGGCCATTGCTTTCAGGTAAAGTCACGTATACTTGTGACATTCTACTACTAGTATGCTAATTATCACACATAATTGCAAGTAGTTTCTAGTCAACGACAAGTGCTACTCAAGTGCACTCTAAGTCTCGTAGTGTCTTTTCTAGACTCATGTAGACAGTTTCAGGCAGTGGATGTCGCGGGACGTTTTATGCAATGAAAACTCTTTGAAAATTGTTCTCGTGAATGGATCCTAGAGATTGTAGACTAGACTCGAGAAGGAATCCTGGTTCACTACAATCGCAGCTCTGATACCAATCTGTCACACCCCTTTCTGCGGCGGAAGCACGAGGTGTGATCATGAAAGGTTCTCATTGCATACGAAGAGTAAACATGCTACATGCTCGTAAAAACAACATTCAAATACCATAATTTGAAAACATTCGTTAGCGTTTACATCGCTAAGTCGCATAAAGCATTGTCTTAAAAGTCTACAACTTTATTCAAAGTAAAACACAAGCGACATCCACGAGCATAAGCTAGACCACGCGCACATCCATCCTAGTTACCTGAAATACATGTGAGTTTTTGGAAAAACGTCAACATAAAGTTGGTGTGAATTCATGCAGTTTTGTATTTCATGTTTGTATACTTTGTATGAAAACATAGTTTGTGAGTAAATCAAGTTTTCATAAATCCAGTTTCATGTGTACATCACGTACCTATGTATAATTCAATTTCTTCTTGAGTACCCCACGTACTTCAAGTTATTTATCAATCTTCTTGAGTACCCCACGTACTTCAAGTTATATATCAATTCTCTTGAGTACCCCACGTACTTCAAGTTATTATCAATTCTTGTATGGTATGAATTTTATGTAAATACAGTATTTCTGTAATTATCAGATTGTTAATGGGTTGCAAAGCCATTAACATGTGACACGTCATAGGAAGCTACCAAACCTAAGGCATTTAATTGGTATATTCTGAGACACAAAAACACTCCTCGGTTCTCGCCCTGACCGTGAGTGGGGCTGCCAGGCACCCGTTAGATCTAACCTTTTGTTCTGCGGTCTGAATGTATACGTTGATTAATGGTGCTTCTGAACCCTATTCGTGACACTATTTCTCATAACGCCTCCTACTTGGTTCTCGTTCTCACCAAGCGCGTTTCTTGTTATCATTTCTCATAACGCATCCAACTTGGTTCTCGTCCTCACCAAGCGCGTTTCTTTTTATCATTTCTCATTGCGCCTTATACTTGGTTCTTGTCTCACCAAATGCGCTTCTCATATCCATATATTTCGTCACACTTGGTTCTCGTTCTCACCAAGTGTACTTCTTGTATTTATATCATACCATTTATAAATATTGTACTTTTGTACATGTATTTCACCCCCGAAGTTATAAAAACTGAAAACAGTTAAAGAGAAAAGGGGGAGCATGAACTCACAACTTTGCGTTCCTAGCGTCGTAAACTTCACCGGATTTGCTTACTTAACGTCGTAACCTATACGCGTTTTCTTATCGTTAGTCACTAGACTTGCGTCGCACAAGTACAGTCACTCTCTTTTGTATAATCTTGTGTTAAAAATATTCCATATTTTTAACTACGTATCTTACTTATATTATTTTCTCCAAAAATAAATATAAGTCTTTTATGTTTTGCACTTAGCACCCGAATTATGTATCTTGTGTGTTGTATGTGTATTTTTATGTTTCTACTCCTCACGAGTATTTAGTGTATTTTTAAGTCTTAATACACTAGCACGTATAACACATACTATACACACTTAGCACAAAAGTTGGTGACAAAATAATATATATTTTTCTCTCAAAAATATACATATTTATATTCATTTTCATTCTTGAAAAATCACCATTTCTCGTCACAAAAAATTAGGGAAACCTTGGTAGTAACCTTAAATACATTTTTAGGGAATAAGTTTCTCAAAAACTTATATTTTTCTAAGTGTCAAAATTTATAAAAATTTTGACAGAGTTTCCCCTAAAAATGGAGGTTTCCCACGTTTTCAAAACGTGTGTTTATTTTCTTTTAAATCATCATCAATCATCAACAACAATTATCAGCAATAATCGTCAACAATAATCACTAATTTCATGAACTTGAATATTTACAAAAATGTGTAGTAACTTACTAGCACATTTAGTGAGTCTTGTTATCTTTAAAAATAAGTTTAATTTCTTAAAAATCTTATTTTTAAAGATTATGAAGTTTTACAACTTCTAGTCGGTTTTTACGAAAATTATTTCTTTGTTAAAACTTTTGTTACACAAGTATTCCATATACTTGTTTGTTTACAAAAACCACTTTTGTTTGTGTAAGATCCGGTTTAGAACATGTGATTTCTTTTGATGCTTGGTCTTTTGAAAATACCACTTGTAGATACATAGATCTACTAGTTCTAAACACTTTTGTACAAGTTAAAACGTTTTTACACAAGTTCATGGTTTATGTGTGGTAGGGTTTCACCCTTTAACCCTTGTTACTTCTAAAATAGCTTTATGTTAAGATTCATGATCTTACCAAGCCGGGTTAAACGATGATCCGAGCTACCACAACATAGATCGGGTCTAAATAATCACATATTTCAAATACTACAACTTTTACACAACACATGAGCTATTAACCACCACTTTTCATACTTTTAGTAGACTTTAATGCTTCAACTTGTAAGATTCCGAGTTTTAACCGACAAAAATTCTTTTAACCACTTTAGATAAGCTCAAATATGAGATTTAAGTGTTATACCTCTAGCTCAAGGCTAGGGAAGATTTTTGATGAAAAACGCGTGGATAAAAGCCAAAGAAAGAGGTCCTTCGTGTTCCGCTTGCTCCAAGCTTCCTAATACGTGACCTCTAACACTTGTATGATGATGGAATGATGAGAACTAAAACCGAAAAATTGATGGATGGTTGTGGGGGTTTGGCCGTAAGCTACTAGAGAGAAAGAGAGAATGTGTTGGTGAGTTTTGTGATGATAAATGATCATGTGTGCAAATCCTCCAACTTATAGACAATTAGGTTGTGCATGAACCAAAGGTCCTTGTGTCACTTAAAGTACTAGCAAAATCCCATCTAAATCTTTAGAAGATCCATGAAAGATTTATAATGATCTTGTAAGTATCTAGATAGATCTTGTGTGTGTGGGGGCCCCTTGACCGTCCATATGCAAATGGGGGGGGGGGTGAAGTGTAAATTCTCATCAATAGGTTATCTTATAGTACATGCAAATCTCTAGTGAATCTTCATCATATCTTCATGAATCCAAGGTAGATAAAGTGTAATCTTGGGAGATCTTTGGAAGATTATATGAGATCAAGAGTGGGGCCATCATGTGACCGTCCACCTTGTATGGGGGGGGGGGGTAAATTGTAATATTCACTCCCTAGTTGATAAATAAGTTTAGGGATTTAATGCGTTATTACGTTATAAGGGGTGTTATGGTGTTCGGGGACCATAACTAGTTCAGAAACATTTAAACAATGCTTCAAGTAATAATTTGATGTTCCGGGTAATGTCCGGTTGTTCGGTTAAATACCGATTCGTTAAGGTGCTAAATCACACTTTTTAGTGTCTTATAAGTACCTTTCTTGTACTCTTTCAACTCCCAACACTTAGGGAAATATTCTGGACAATAAAACGACATTTCTGCATAATATTTATGTGTCTAAATGCTGAATTATTGCTGAATTTTATAAATTCTGCACTTAAAGTGCATTTCGGGTGCTTTTTAGTGCATATTTTTGCTTTCGCAATGTCCATAAATTAAACCCTTACACATACTCTAGGGTTTTAATGTATTTTTGTCGTCGGACCTACACCTAGGCCTCAATTCTGATGTCTAACTGCTTTCTGCAGTTCTGTTGACACATTGTGTCTTACCGGTGAGTTTACTATTATTCTGACGCAACGCTCTCGTTTATGCATAAAGCAATATTTTGTAGTATACAACATGCATGAATTCACTTGTTTAATCATGTGTTCAGACATTGCTGACAATTAAACTCATAATTGCAGTCATTAAGCAATAATTATAGTGTACGGAAATTACCGGTTTGTGCCAGTTGTCACATTCCTGATCGAATCAACCTTGGATGGATCCACATGAATTCCATCCTTGTTTACCACATGGCCTAGAAAGTGGACTTCGCGAAGCCAGATGTCACATTTCGAAAACTTGGCATACAACTGCTCTTTTTGAAGAAGTTCCAGCATAAGTCGTAGATGCTGCTCGTGTAGATCAGGATATCGTCGATGAACACAATAACGAGCTTATCCAGGTAAGGTTTGCATACTCGGTTCATGAGATCCATGAAAACCGCTGGTGCATTCGTCAACCCGAAAGGCATGACTAGAAACTCGTAATGGCCGTAGCTAGTTCTGAATGCTGTTTTGGAGACGTCTTCCTCTCGGACTCTCAGCTGATGGTATCCCGATCTCAAATCAATCTTGGAGTAATAGCTCGACCCTTGCAACTGGTCGAATAAGTCATCAATGCGCGGGAGAGGATAACGATTCTTTACGGTCACCTTATTGAGTTCACGGTAGTCAATACACATTCTGAAGGTACCGTCTTTCTTCTTTATAAACAAGACTGGAGCTCCCCAGGGCGAAGAGCTAGGACGTATGAAACCCTTTTCCAAGAGTTCTTGTAATTGCATGGACAATTCTTCAAGTTCTGATGGAGCTAGACGATAAGGTGCTCGAGCTATGGGCGCTGCTCCAGGGGCAAGCTCGATTTGAAATTCAACTTGGCGATGAGGCGGAAGACCAGGTAATTCCTCAGGGAATACCTCGGGAAAATCACGCACAATAGGAATGTCTTCAATTCTCTTCTCTTCCGTTGACGTGTCAGTAACGAGTGCTAAAATGGCAGTGTGGCCCTTTCGCAAACACTTCTGTGCCTTTAGGAAAGAGATGATGCCTACGACTGCACCACTCTTGTCGCCTTGAATCACGAGGGGTTCCTCACCAGAACGAGGAATGCGGACGATTTTCTCCTTGTAAACAATCTCCGCTTGATGATGAGATAGG
This sequence comes from Helianthus tuberosus, assembly GCA_030545235.1. NCBI lineage: Eukaryota > Viridiplantae > Streptophyta > Magnoliopsida > Asterales > Asteraceae > Helianthus > Helianthus tuberosus. Next base: position 15,946 of record JARYGA010009825.1, on the reverse strand, counting down.
CAATCCATCCCAATAACGACGTCGAAACTTCTCAGTGTGATAGGAATAAGATTGATAGGGAAAGTCTGACCAGCTAAGACGAGGTTACAGCCTTTGACTACGTGTGTGGCTTCAAGACTTTTACCATTAGCTAGTTCTACCGTGTGTTTGGTGTTTTAAGGGTAATGGGGTATGCTTAAGCACTTGACTAACTCTTAGGAACACATATCTAACATCTGTACCCGAATAAAAAAAAAGAAACAAGGAAATTGTCTGGTAGGAACTTACCCGCCACAACGTTGGGGTTGTTTCCTTCTTTCTCTTGTCCATTCAGGAACTCATGCTTACCAGTCCTACGGTTATCCTTATTGTTTCCGCTATTGTTCCCGTTGCCCTGGTTGCCGCTGTTGTCACGATTCTGTCTCAACTGTGGACAGTTCCTCTTGAAGTGACCCTCAGCACCACACTGATAGTATTCCTTGTTACCCTGCTGTTGCTGTTGGTTCTGTGGAGCTTGTGGCTGCTGTTGCCGATTCTGATTCGCAGGACGTGAGCTCCTGCAATCTCTGGCTTTGTGTCCAAGCTTGTTACATCTCTGACAATGATCCTTGTTGCACGGCCAGCTGTGGTGCAAACTACATCGTTTGCACTTAGGGTGATTTCCCCTGTATCCACCCTGACCTTGATTTCCAAAAAACTGTTGACTGGGGCTCCTGTGTTCATCTGTCTTTCGCCACTGGGACTGAGACTGAGCTGGAGTGGAACCCTCGCCCGAATTTCCATCCCACTTGTGCTTGTTGTTACTGGGAGCATCAGTAGTAGTAGCGTTAATACGCTTGGGCAGCTTGCCCTCTTCCATCGCCTGATCGGTGAGCTGGTGTGCCAAACGAACGACTTGCTGGATTGTGGGAAGGTTGGCCGCACTTACAGACCCTTGGATTTCCGGGACTAAGCCTCTAAGGTATAGCTTGATTCGCCTAGATATGGGTTGTGACATGTTAGGACATAAGGCAGCCAAGTCGTTGGACCTCTTTGTGTACGCCTCAATTTCTGATCCCTCTATCTTCAAACCATAATACTCTGTTTCAAGTTCCAGAATGTCGTCCAGGTGGCAGAATTTTTCCTTAATCAAATCCTTGAAGTCGCTCCAGAGGATGGCATTCGCGTCTGCCAATCCGAGCATCTGAACTTGTGCGCTCCACCAAGAATACGCTTTCCCTTGCAACATGCCGGTAGCGTACTCTACTCGTTTCCTGGCAGGGCTTTCACTCTCTTCGAATGTATATTCGATTCTACAGATCCAGTGTAGAAGGCCGATTGTCCCTTCAGTGCCGTCGAAAGTGGGAGGTTTGCATTTCAGGAACGCCCTGAAGGTGCCCATGCGTGTTTGAGAGTGCATGGGTTGACTCCCTGATTGGGTTGCTAAGGCTTCAGTAATCCGTTCGTCAATCAAGGTTGTCAGCTGACCCTGGGTCATGTTGAGATGTCCACTCATGATCTTCACATCGAAGGGACACACGTAAGAAAGGTGTCGCAAGTGCGTAAGTGTGGAGTGACAAAAAAAGAGTAAGCACACAAGGTTCAAATAGCAGTTATTACACTAGCTAATGCATACTATAATCAAATGTGCTACTAGCAGGTAGGTAATACAAACATAAACCATATTACCTATAATGTCGAGTCTTGCACGTGGAGCGAAGCATCATTGTGGATCGTTGAGCACAGTACAGGTTATAGTCTGGTTTTAACAAAAACTTTTTCCCCTTATTAAAACCAAGTTCACTATAACCAATGGCTCTGATACCAATCTGTCACACCCCCAAAATCCACCATGCGGAGTACCACCGCTTGGAGGCGTGACATGACCAGGATCAAGCCACCAATCATATTGAACAAGCATGTAAGTAGTTTGTAAAATCCAACACAATACAATTGGTGTCTAAACAAAACATAGTTTAAGTTACAAGCAGAAGCATAAAGTTTAAAACCAAATCATAAGTTTAAACGTTTCAAATGTTTAGCATGGTACACAGTTGTCCATGTCCCACAACGACTCTTCCCACTCCGATGCAAGCTCCATAGATACCTAACGACCTGCAAGGCATGTAACAACGAGTCAACAACAAAGTTGAGTGAATTCACAGTTGGTTGTTTAGTTATAGTGTTCGTGAATCATTTGTTTATTTCGTAAACCAAGTATCTTATTTATCTGTATCGCGGTTTCCCAAACATGTTTGCGATGATTAGTGGCCGGATCGCGGTTTCCAAAACATGTGAGCGATGATTAGTGGCCGTATCGCGGTTTCCCAAACATGTGTGCGATGATTAGTGGGGGCTTCCCATGTGTCGACTAGTCGTGTTTGTACGTGCCCTTCTTGATCCAAGGACCGTAGCGAGTGTGAGTGTACGTAGGTTTTACGTACGTGCCCTTCAATCCGAGGACGGTGAAAAGTAGTTTAATAGTAATGATAGTACGAGTAGTTATTCAATCCCATTCCCAACCCACCGGGAATCCCATGCCTTAGGAGTGTGAACTCACCTCGGTTGCTCGGTTTGACTCTCAAATATAGCTAACAGTCAAGGTCGGTCAATCTCGTCCTAGTATGATTACCACTTAGTTCATTAGTGACTTCAAAATAGAGCACAAAGTTCCTACACGTATCTATCACAAAACATGCATCACTTTAACGGTTCATGCCCATATAAACTTCCCATCTATTCCCCACTCATAAACAAACATACGACATTTCATATAACACTTTTGTTGACATATAACATGTTATATCATTCTCAGATAACCTACCCGACATTTAGACACGCAAATCACTACTTATGTCGTTTCAGCTTTAATCTTCAAAACTGGGCTGTTTTCGGGGATTTTAATAAAATAGTTAACTTCTTCCAAAAACTCCCAACTTTTTACAGAAAGTCTTAAATGATCCATATATTATTGTATAAAAATCTCGGGATCCAATTCATCACCAATATTTTATAAAAATTCATTTTCCGGACTGAACTCATATTTATCTTTTTCTGACTGCAGTTCACGGAATAATTTATTTAAAATTCATCGAGAGTCCGATTTACAAAATTCCAGTGGGGTAATTACAAATACATCAGTTTTCATATATTGTACAAATTTCATGAGCTGATTCATCATAGATTTCCAGTTATCACCAAAAATATAACACCTATTTTCAGCAGCAAAAATGCAGCTTGAGCTGCTGTTACAAAATGACCTTTTAAAAATAGTAAACGAAGTCCAAAAATTATGATTCCAGTGCCATTAGAACCGTATTTCATAATATATAAATCTAGAGTTCAGAAAACACATTTTTCGCTTTATTAAGGTTCGGTTACAGCCAACTGAAGTTGGCTGTAATCACCAAACAACTTTCTGTTTTTCAGCTTTTACATTCTAATGCGAGTTCTATTGGTTTTGTTAACATGCATAATGATCAACAACATTTCTAGTAATCAATATTAACAAGTAATCAGCAAGAAATCAGTAACATCTCAAGATAACATCATACTAACATAAATACATCATGTTTCATCTTCTTGTTTAAACCCTTTTTAGTGTTCTTGTAGGTTTAACATATGACATCCTTCTCTACACAAAATGGACATGAACAAGGGTTAAATAGAGACTTACTACTAGCTTAAAGCTAGGGAAAATCTAATGAAGAAGATGATAAGAGATGATGATGAACAAGCAACAACAAAGATCCTTTGAAGCTTCCACAAGTTGCAAGCCTTCTTGTCTCACCTTCAAGCTTGTATGGAACTTGAATATGATGGAGATGATGGTGGTTATGTGGTGGTGATGGGGGCGGTTGTGGGTGGCCGAGAGGGAGAGAGGAGAGAGTGAAGGAGATGAGTGATCTTGGGAAGATGGAGTGAAGATATGAAGAGAGAGAGTGGAAGATATGCAATGATCACATAATCTTATGTCACCAATCTTATAGAGATTCCCTATAATATCTTGGCAAAGATATCAAGCAACATATCTAATAAAATCTTGAAATGAATCTAGTGAGATATGGGGTGGGCCCCCCTTATGACCGATTTCATACATGGGGGGGGGGGGTAAATTGTAATATTTTGTAACTAGGTTGGTAATTATTAGTTAAATCCCAAGTATGCACTTGCATATATTAGTTACTTGATATTTAGTGGGTGTTATGGTACACGGGGATCATGACTAGTCAAAAATAATAAAATAATGTGTTTGACAAATATTTGGTGTCCCAGGTAATGTCCGGTTGTTCGGTCGGATACTGTTCCGTTAAAGTGTTTAATTATTCCGTAAGGCGTCTTATATATATATTTTCGTAACACGGTTAATTCCTAACACTCAGGAAAGCATACCAGACTGTTTAGTAATTTTTCTGTATACTACTAGTATGCTAACACGCACATGTACATATAACACAGAAATCAGAGAGCAGTTAAATGATTCAGCACAGTCATCAAGCACTTTAATTATCACTAATAAATTGTACGGAAAACATGTAAATTGAGGGTTGTCACATTCTCCCCCTGTTAAGAGAATTTCGTCCTGAAATTTAGCGCGTGGTTACTGAGGAAGCTAGTTAAGTTGCGTTGTTTTCCTGATTTTCCTGGGGTGTCACATTTAGAAGCGTCAAAATAGACTACAAAGTCTTCAGTTCCTTCTGGTAACGCTAGTATGGGTGTATGGGTTAATCTTTGCTTAAGGATTCTAAATGCTTCTTCTTGTTTTAATCCCCATTCAAACTTAACGGATTTACAAGTTAGCTTAGTTAAGGGAATGGCTATTCTAGAAAAATCTTGAATAAATCTTCTATAATAACCGGCCAATCCTAAGAAATTTCTAACCTCGGTTGGTGACTCAGGGGTTTTCCATTTAGTAATTGCCTCAATCTTTGTTGGATCCACATGAATTCCTTCATGATTGACTAGGTGTCTGAGAAATTGTACCTGTTCTAACCAAAACTCGCATTTTGAAAACTTAGCATAAAGTTTTTCTTTTCTTAATAGACTCAAAAGTGAGTGCAAATGCGTTGCATGATCCTCTTTACTCTTAGAGTAAATTAGAATATCATCTATAAAGACAATTATGAATTTATCCAAATATGGCTTACATATTCGGTTCATCATGTCCATAAATGCAGCTGGGGCATTGGTCAAACCAAATGGCATGACAGTAAATTCATAATGGCCATACCTTGTTCTGAAAGCGGTTTTAGGAATGTCCTCTTCCTGTACCTTTAATTGATAATATCCTGACCTTAAATCGATTTTAAAGAAAAATCGAGCTCCTTGCATTTGATCAAACAAATCATCGATTCTCGGTAATGGGTACCGATTCTTAATCATGACTTTGTTTAATTCACGGTAATCAATGCACATGCGCATCGATCCGTCCTTCTTTTTAACAAATAAGATGGGTGCTCCCCATGGCGATGAGCTTGGCTGTATAAATCCCTTTTCTAACAATTCATCTAATTGTTTATTCAGCTCCTGCATTTCGGCGGGTGCCAAACGGTAAGGTGCTTTGGCAATTGGTGTTGTTCCTGGCAGTAGATGGATTCTGAATTCAACTTCTCTGTCTGGCGGTAGTCCTGGTAATTCTTCTGGAAATACTTCTGAAAACTGAGACACTACTGGAATGTCTTTTAGTTCTTTTCCTTTAGTGTTAGTGATTATGGAAATCATATACACTATAGAACCTTTCCTTATATAGCTTGCAGTTTTCATCACAGAGATGAATTTTGTAGTTCTAGATGGTTTATCTCCTTTAATTGTGATCGTTTTACCTTTTGGTGAATTTACTTGGATTGACTTTTGATCACATAAAATACTGGCTTTATTGGCTATTAACCAATCCATTCCTAAAACAACATCGAATCCTGCCAGATTCATGGGATATAGGTTTGCTATAAATTTCTGATTTAAAATTTCAATTCTTGCCCCTTGCAAGATTTCAGAAATTCTAACAGTTTTTCCATTAGCTGTCTCTACTAAGCATTCTAGTGGTAGTTTAGTTAATGATTGATTTAGAAATTAGCAAAATGATGTATTAATAAAACTTTGGTTTGCACCAGAGTCAAATAATACTTTAGCAAAGGCATCATTAACTAAAAACGTACCAGCTATGACATCTGGAATCATCTTGGCTTCATCTGCAGTTAGAACAAATGCTCTAGCATTTTTGGTATTCTTGTTGTTTGTAGCTGGAGCTAATTTTGGGCAATTAAGCTTGATATGACCTTGTTCTCCGCAGTTGTAACATATCTTGTTGTTAGCTTTCTTCCTGCAGTCTTCTTCTTTGTGTCCCGATATTTTGCAAAAGTTACTGTATATGGAGCATCTTCCTGAATGCTTTCTTTTGCAATGCCTACAGTAGGGTGCAGAGGTAGAACCTACATTTCTCCCACGGTTAGAATTTCCAGAACGAAATTCTTGAGTCAATTTCTGGGTTAGGTTCCTCCTTTGATCCTCTTCTCGGGTACGGACTAATTCATCAGTCAAGGTATTGGCTAGTTCTACAGCTTCTTCTATGGTTTGAGGTCTAGCTGCCTTGACTACGTGTCTAATCTCTCCGATTAATCCCCAAATATAACGGGAGATTAACACTGGTTCTGGTGAAGCAAGAGTTGGCACTATTCTAGCATATTCGAAGAATATTTTAGTGTATCCCTTACTATCTACACCAGTCATCCTAAGGTTTAAGAATTTGTTTGCTATCTGTTCCTTTTCATTGGGTGGGCAGAATTTCCTTTCTACCTTGTTCCTAAATTCTTCCCATTCCATATTATAGGTTCTATCACTTCCTCTTGATTGGAGGATAGTGTTCCACCACTCCAGCGCTGAATTCTTAAACAGATTCGAAGCAAACAATATCTTATCTTCTTCAGCACACTTGCTTATTCTTAAAACTGCCTCAGTCTTCTCTATCCAGCGTAAGGTTGCAATGGCCCCTTCGTTGCCCGAGAATTCCATTGGTTTACAAGACCAGAATTCTTTATAAAAACAACCGTAAGATACGGTTCTTCTTCTTTTAGGAATGGGCATTTGAAGTACAGGTCCATTGTTCACGCTGTATTCTGGTTCAATGGGTCGCTTACTGCTATGCTTACTTTTATTATTCGCTTTTTGAATAGTGTGAATAATAAATGGCATTGCATCTATGATTCCTTGTGCCACTATATGTTGAACAACACTATTATCCATTTGATTTCCATTGTTATTGATGCTTGGATTCTCATTAACCACGTTAATGTTACTCTGGTTATCATTATTCAGATTTCCTTGATTTCCTTCATCGGCCATCTGAATTTTAAACATTTATTCCATATTAATATCACAAGATAATATTCAATATAATTAATCATATGACGCGCAATCTAGCCAAAACGTCGATCATTGCGACTTTTACTCTATTTTCATATACTATTATGCATCTATTACATTCTAGTACTGAAATAAATTACAATACCAACAGAATAGAATCACACTAATAGTAATATGCATCCGTACACACATATTTTATTTTATTTTTATTTTATTATATTATTATTATTACTATTACCAACTTTTCTATCACATCACGGATATGGATTTCTCCAAAAATCCATATTGTGCTCATCGTATTTCCATACGAGACGCTCTCTCACCTGTCTCATTCTCTCACTGCTTTCTAAAATCTCTTCTCCAAAAGTCCTATGTTCTTGCACGTTTTCTGCACTCATTGGGGGTGCAGGTTCTAGGACTGGGTTCGGAATCTGGGGTGCGGGTTCCTGATATGGGGGTGAAAGTGCCTGAAATCGGTAAGGATCTTCTAAGATTCCCTAATATATTCATCGTGGTAATAGGGATCTAAAGGGTCCATACCTGGGTAGGCTCCTATGTTCTGTATGGGGGTGTCTTCATGTATCGGGTAACGTTGCACAAAGTCCCTATTGTCGTCCCACCAGGGGTCGTAATTTGGGTCTAGGGGGTTTGGTGCAGGTACCCTAGGGATTTCTTCTGGGTTAAAGTCATGCATCTCCACTTGGTTTTCAGGGTTTCCTATTTCCATGGGTTGTTCTGATATTTGTGGTTGTGGGGCTACTAGTTGTTCCAGACTCGGGTCAGCAGCAGTTGTGGCTAGGATATGGAAATTGGCTAGGCTTCTATTAAATATATCCTGTGTATGTGCATCAGTCTTTCGCTTAGCAGCTGCTAAAACTCTTTGCTGTTGCAACTTTCGCATTCTTTTCCTACGTGCAAAGGCTTCCTTACTGAACCATCCTCATTTCTTATGAGGGAATGGCTCTTCTGACTGTGCTTTAAAAGCAAACATTCCTTCTTCTTGATCAGCAGTATACCCAGAGAAGGCAGGCTGTGAAGAGGTACCTTCACTCCTAGGTGATTCAGACAACTGACGACTCATGTCTGAGGGTCCTTGATCACTCATACTGTAAACTAACAAATAGTCAAATAATACATAACAAGTAAATACGGTTATGCATGTATTTTCATAATTTATTTCCTAAAACAAAAGGTTTAAATTTTAAGTGTCAGCAGAACACTTCTTTGGCTTAGACTAGTGGCTAGGCTCTGATACCACCTCCGGTCGCAACCCCCGATCCCTTATCTGTCCCGGGAACGGGCGGACGCGAACTCAGTAGTGGTGGTATCAGCTTGTTAATTTGGCAGCGGAAATTTCATCAGGACCGTAGTTAGGAAATGTTTATCAGAGTAAAACCACCTTCTTTTATATTAATAATCACATGGGTAAAACCCAAGTTTCTTATTACAATACATTCATAGGGATAAACCCTATTTTATTGAATTTAAAACATCATCTTTTAGGTAACTTTTATAGCCACATTTTTCCCAAGCCTTCAGTGCTTTTCAGCTGGCTTTTTACTAATTGGCTGTCACATTTTGTTACCTGAAACATGTTTTAAAAACATTTGTTATTGGGAAATACTGGTGAGTGAATCCCAGTTTAATCAAGAAACATTTTATCAATTAAAACAGTATTGAGAGCGATCACATTGTTTATTTCTACACAATTACTCATTCAGTACTATCAATCCTGACTTGTGGGTCATATTACTCATTGGCTAACTCTTCGTCCAATGGTAACGTACTGTCATCCCCGACTTACTACTTTACAGATTAGTAAATTTTGTATACAAAACCCCAATATACCGGCAGTAATTGAAGAACTACAAAGGCTCAATCACCGCTTAATCACATTGTAAAATAATTAAGGTTTTGTAAAACATTACAAAAAGGTTAACAAAAAAGAGGATAAACTCACATTGCTATCTTAGACTTCGCGTAAGGGTTTCCTGAGAATAATCTATAATTTACACAAATGCACCTAGGTTAGCATCATAACCCTTTGAAAATATTAATGATACCCTCCCCGAGAAGGCATTCCAACAACTACGTCGGGCAGAACCACGACAGTTGTTACGGAACCCTAAATCAATCGGGTAGCGTATCTACTATGAAACCGGGGTTATAATACTTACAACGGAGCAGAACCTTGCTAATTAGGGGGTGTAATACCCGCGTATTATAACTCTACTACAAAATTTCGAGATTGAGAATGAAATTGTGAGCGAGTTCAACTGAGATCCGATGCCATCTATTTATAGTTGCTGAACTCGACTTTCAGGCGGCCCGCGCAAGGGTAGGCAAAGCCTTACGCGGCCCGCGTCAACATTGGGTCAATGTATAGCTTAGCTGGGTCAGCATGTAGGTCCGCCACGATGTCGAAACGTGTCAGCACCGGGTGTCTCCGCGTTTGATGATCTCACACGGCCCGCGTGAATGTTGGGGTGGGTCTACGCGGCCCGCCTCAACTTACTATTTCTTGTTTTTAATTTATTTTAAATACTATAACGTATTTCGGCCTTGGTTTTCACATACGGGTGTATTTAAAGACATATTAAGATACATACCAGGGTGTCAGAAATATTTGAGAGTGTCGGTTTTACCGAGGGTTGTTACACTCTTCAAGATGTAGAGATAAATGAAAATTTAAAATTTGTTGAGAAGCCACTGCAGATAGAAGACAGAAAGGTCAAATTTCTCAAGCACAAAAGACTTGTACTGGTCAAAGTCAAGTGGAATTCAAAGAGAGGACAGGAGTACACTTGGGAACTGGAATCAGAGATGAAACGAAAGTATCCCTACTTGTTCCAATAAATCTCGAGGACGAGATTTTAATAAGGTGGGGAGAATGAAACAACTCTCATTAAAAGTATTAATTCTTATCTTAATTTGTCTAATATGAAACCCTAATTGAGACCCCCAAGTGATACTGCATGAGCTCTAAAATTTTCAGAACAATCGAAATCAGGATCAGGGCCCCTAAAACTAAGGGGGGGGGGTATTCCATAGTTAGTAATATCCACACAGTTTGTTGTCGAAATCGAATTTTAACAAACCGTCGACTCAGCCAAGCTACTGAGACACGAGGCTACCCTATGCTAGAGGGGGTCCCCTCGCGCCACGAGACAGGCCCTCGCGCCACGCGAGGGAGCCCATTTTCCAGTATAAATAGAGGAGTTTGGCACTTAGATTTTGGCGTTGGTTCGACGTTAAAATTCACTTCGTACATTGAGATATCGTCTGATCAGTTCAAAACACACACCCAGCACGAAACGCTGCCGCGACAACAGGGTAATAACTCGATCACTGCTACGATTTAATGTCCGATCGATAAAAACCAATCCGATGGATGTTTAAGTGCTGCCCAAACTTGGGTTATGCTTTGTCATTCGTCGTGAATTCGATGGATGTTTAAGTATCTAACTTTGTCATTCATTGTGAAGGTTTTGATCTCGTGAGTTGTCGTAAAAAGTTAGATTAAAGTTACTAACCTAGTTTTCGTGTGCATTGTTATTTAAATTAGGTTAACAGGCTTATCTGTAGGCTAAACTCTGCCCATTTAAATCTGCAATGTGAGTTATTCTCTTTTTACCAAATTGTTTTAAAAATCATATTTGTTTTCAAAGTTATAATTACATGGATTAAGTCTTTGTAATCTTCAATTACTGCCGGTATGTGGGGTTTTGTATACATTACTTGATAACCGTCACCGTTGGACAACGGGTTAGCCAATGGGTGATATGACCATAGTCACAGATACAGTCGAGTGACAAATACCGATTTGGGGTAATTGGTTGATATATAAACATTGTAATCGCTCTTAATACTGTGTATTATAACAATGTGTCGTTTTGTGCAAAATGAATAACTCGCCAGTATTTCCCTGCTGATAAAACTTTTTTTTAAAACATGTTTCAGGTGATCTGCTGTGATCCAAGAAAAAGTGTTGTGTAGCACTACAAGCTTGAAGATGTGGCTTAATAAAATAAATAAACATGTTTTTAGTAAAATAAGGGATTTCCTTAAGAAATCACCTTTATTGTAAATTTCAGGGTTTATCCCTAATTATGAAATAAAATAATCAGGCATTTTCAAGTTTTAAATGATCCTGTTAATAATTCCGCTGCCAAATTAAATAAATACCACGGGGTTTCTGTCCCGCGGCTCCTGGACCGGGTCAAACCGGGCCGGGGGCCGTGACAGCTGATCATGCTAAGGACTGTTATAACTAACCTCTGCTCCTTATAAAGACTGATGGACTTAAAGACTGATGAGACCTATCCACTGTTGAAGACAACCCCCTATTAAAGACAAGCACTTATGTACCTAAGGCCTGATATTCTACCTTTGTTTATGTTAACAGTGTTTATATGTAACAATATTTATCACACAAGTGTTTTATACTCTGTTACGTTGTTAGATGTCATATCACTTCAGTGTTTATATGTAACAGTATTTATCACATCAGTGTTTAAAAGTTATCCACTGCTGAAAGACAACCTTTGTTTCTTCATTCTTCATGTTGACCACTAATTGACCAAACGTCAGTGTTTCAATCACTGTTGGCTATCCACTGATAGTTTAAAAACAGCAACTGCTCACATTTTTATTGTTGACATCCACTGATATTGACCACCAGTGGTTTCTCTAAAAAACAGCCACTGCTTACATTTTTATTGTTGATGTGGTTAATTAATGATAGAATGAAATTATCAAATGAAAACTTGAATTACAATGAAATTACCATTTTATCTAATCGTTACATTCCAATGAGATAAGAGTTCATCCAACATTGTTTTGGTGATAAAAATTAAAGTTAAAAAAAATAAAAATAAAAACTGTTGATGACAATTTCTTGCATATCAAATCAGTAATTAATGCTAATTTCTTTATTTTTGAACATTGAAAATATGAAAAATGAGAATTTCAAATTGACGGTTATTTTCTCTTAATTAAAGTTAAAATAAAAATTAGAAAATTCATGATGACAAATGCTTTCGAATCAAATCAGTAAAAACTGATAATATCAATAACTTTTGAAATTCAAAATATGCAATTGGAAATTTAAAATTGACGTTCTCTTTTTTTTTCCTACAAAGGCAACATACATTCATAAGATTAAAATTTATTCATTTATTCATGATATTAAAAGTCCAATAATTACATAACATCTTGAACAAGTAAACTTTTAAATCTAACAATAACCGTAAGAATTAAGAAACTTTAGCTTCAACTCCATCGATTGCTGAACCTCTCGATGTATGTCCTTCAGCATCGCCATGAACTCCATGTCTCTATCACCGCACTCTATATTACTGACAACACAAAGCTCACGAACGGAAGTTGAAGGCATCCGCATAAGATCTCTGGAAACCTGCTGTCTCGTGAACAGGCCAATTTGCAATCCATCAAAACATCTATTCAGCTCTTGAAGAGTAGCCCTATCTTGATACACCTGTTCCTCGATTTGCCTGATAAAACGCTGCTTTAAATCATCTGATTTTATAGAAGTGAATGACGCCATTTCAATAAACTATATTACTCGACTTTGCTGAAAGTATGATATCTTCATAGGAAAACATGATGAAAAATAGGTGAAGTGGCTATGAGTTTATATACTTAATCAATCAAAACGTGTAGGTTTAATATAAACATATTAATGTATATTTCAAAACAGCAGTCTTTAAATGCAAAAACCTTTTCAAACCCCAACTTTTATGGGAAAATTGTAAAATTAAATACCAAGAAACCCAAGGACAAATTTTCAAAGCTCAAAGAACAAAAGCAGATTATCATAATTACAATTAACCTCTTCATTTACCATGTAGACCGACACTTGTTTCCTCTCTAAGGGTTATGGAGTGGTTATAACAGCTGATCATGCTAAGGACTGTTATAACTAACCACTGCTTCTTATAAAGACTGATGGACTTAAAGACTGATGAGGCCTATCTACTGTTGAAGACAAAGCCCTGTTAAAGACAAGCACTGATGTACCTAATCACTGATGAGGCCTATCAAACATCTGTTTATGGCCAAACATCTGTTTAAGGTCAAACATTTGTTTAAGGCCAAACATCTGTTTAAGGCCAAGCCTCTGTTTAAGTCCAAACAACTGATATATAAGGCGAAACATCTGTTTAAGCTCCAATATCTGTTTAATTCTTCTCATATTTAACACTTTTGAAAATAGTTAAAAATTATAGTTTTCATTAATCCTTAAAAGTCTGTTACAACCACTATTTTGGTTCAAACATCTGATTGTTAAAAGTTATCCACTGCTGAAAGACAACCTCTGTTTCAACATTGTTCACCCACTGTTTTCATTTTCACCACTGTAAACCACTTATATTGATCGTCAGTGGTTTCCTAAACAACTATCCCCCATTATTCATCGGAGGTTGTCACGTGGTCAATACTTAGCCGTCAGATCTTTGTAACCGCTGCCACGTCAGCATTCACTTTTTACCCTTATAAAACCCTGATCAAAACCCCAAACAGGGTTTTCACTGTCGAATCGAATTCCAAATTCCTTTCAAAAGCAGTTACCATCAAATTCCCTCAATTCACTCATCGTCTTCTTCATCTCGCAACTACCCTCAATCACCATGGCTCTCGCACTTAAAACCCCTCACAACTAACTGTGTACACTTGATAAAACAAGTCAAAACACAACCTTTCACTCTGTTATTGATGCTCTCTCATATTTAAAGTACAAAACTTTGTTGACTTGTAATGCACCTATCTACCTGGATACCCAACGTGAATTCTGGAAAAATGCAAAGCTTGAGGTCAAGGACAAAAAGCCCTTGGCTATTATTTCAACCATAAGGGGAATTCCGGTTACTATCACACCTCAAACCATTTCAGAGGTTTTTGAAATTAATGATCTTACAGGTAAAAGTTCTTTCCCAAAAGAAGAATACCAAACTGATTTGATTGAGAGGGGGGTATGAGGAACAAATGAAAAAGGACACTTTGCAAAAAGGCAGTTTTCCACCTACTATGAGATTTTTATTCCATACCCTCCTCATGTGTGTGTCAAATAAAACAACAACTTTTAACGAAATACCATTGAAAATTCAATACCTGGGTTATGCTATAATGGCTGATGTTGATTTTAACTACTCCCAGTAGATTTTGAATGACATGGAAAAAAATGTTAATAATATCAAAGATAATAAAAAACCATTCTTATTGTTTCCGAGGTTTTTAAGTTTTTATTTACAAAAGAAATTTTCAAAGGATAATGCACATGTGCTTATCCAAGGAATCCTATTCAAATAAACTGCCTATCTTCTGAAACTTTCACAAGGCTGTCAAAACCTTCCAAAACACAAATAGAGGAACCTGAGCAGAATTTAGCTGAGACAACCTCTGCTCCTCAGGCTCCTGCTGTTGAGCCCACTGCTCCTGGTGATCACAGCAGCACAACCCCTACTGTGAAACCCACACCAAAACCCACCAAAAAGCCAATCAAGAAAAAATATCAAAAGCCCCCCAAACCTTCAAAAAAAGGTTTCTCTGGAAGATGAGATCCCAGAGATAATACCTGTGACAACACAAAAGTCACCAATAACCACTGCTGCTACTTCCTCACAGCAGATGGAAGAAAGATCTCAACCTGAGCCTAAAACTCCTCCTGCATCCTCTCAAAAGGATTAGGTTGTATCCATAGGGACACCACATTATGAAACAATGGATTCACTTGAATCTATCTTCCACAACCCTGCTCCCGGGGCAAATTCTCTTTCAACCCCCATCTTCACTGCCCAAATTCCACCATCAATTAAACCTCTGTTAGATGCACTTGATATGGACCAGACACAAATCAGTTCTTCTCAACCACCTATCAATGAGAATATACCTCAACAAGTGACTGAGTCTGGTTCCTCTATCCTTACTAACCCACCAACAGCTAACGAGGCTACACTGCAGGAGTTACAAGTAATTCCTGTCAATAGTTCAAGTGGAGCAGCTACTACAGGTGTTGAATCCACTGATTTGCACCTGGCCAGTAGTTTCATTAGTAAGACTCCCTTGAAGGCAATTTCCTCTTTGGGAACCAAAGTGACCACTAGTGTGTTTCCATTACCCACTGGTGTGTTTACTAAAGTAACCACTGCTGAAGAAAGAAGTCCCTAGTACCAAGAACAAGGGGCATCAGTGGATGATTTTTGGGAAACTTTCCCTAAGTCAACTACTGATACAACCACTGCCAGTGGGAAATCAGACGATCCCATTCATTTGGGTGATGGTTTAAAATATAAAGAATTGACGGAGAGGGTTGATAAAATTCACACATCTGTTGCAGATATCAAAAATATGCTGCAACAGTTGTTAAAATCTCAAAAGGCTACACCCACTGCTGCAACATCTGCTCTATCTCCCACTAAGCTATGGAACTTATTTCAACCTATGCTTCATCAACAAAGGTAATATGCTGATCAACAGCATGAAATTTAGCTCCAAATATTCAGAAACATGATGGAAGCTAGGTACAAGAATACACAAGCTGATATCAAGGTAATCAAGGCCCATTTGCTTCAAACCACTGGCACTTCTCCTCCTACAGTTGTTTTTGTTG
>JARYGA010009824.1:0-35945 GCA_030545235.1 Helianthus tuberosus | reverse complement strand
TTTTGTGTGTGGCATTTATATATTTCTTTTTAACTTTGTGTAAGACCCTATTCACAATTTGACCCAAAACGACGCAGGGGAAAATGAATCGTAAAATTTATTTCTTTTAACTACTCTATAGTATTTATTTCGCCAGCTTCTTGCCGTTTGACTTTTCAAGGTCAAACTGGCATTTCTTACTTATCGTAGATGTATTGAAGTACACGTTCGTACTTCTTTCCATTCATGCTTACTTGCAAAGACTTTATTATATCATTTCAATATTTTTTGCAAAAACATACCCTTACCATCCGTACTTAAGTTATTTGTCTAGGTTATAGTCGTCATTCATCCCGACTCCCAAGAGTCAATTAATAATATGTCTAACACATAACTTATTTATTTCGTCTAAAGTTTCTTGCTACTACAATGGTTATTATCGCTTTTATCTTCTTGACAATTCAACTACTTCATGCTATCTTACTATTACTTGCTTAATAACTTATCAACTTACTTTGTTTGACTTTTCAAAAGTCCAATTGTAATTACATTCTGATCTACATTTACCAATTACCCAATTTAGCACACCCCTCTCTAGTCAAGCAATAAGCTCCTATTAAATGCATAACCTTTATACATACCTGACGCAAGTCAAAATCCATTGACTCGTTATCCAAACCTTGCTTGATTATTTCCTTCCAGTTTGTGACATTACATTACCATACATCATGCTCACCTACAATTAAATAACTTGACCATTTCAAACATTAAATACCGGGTTCAAATGGCAATCACCATTTGACCCGCATAACTCATTTATCATTTCAACCATTCTTGCATAAAATACATGAGCATAATTATATTCATATATTTACATAGGGGATGGTTCAAATGAAAACCACTTTTATTGTGAAAACTAACTAAAAAAAGCCTAAAAAACACACCAATTTTTTTTTCAATTTTTTTTTTAAAAATCACAGGTTTTTATATATATAAAAAAACTTTTTTTCAAATTTTTTTTTTGTAGTACACATACACATGTGTAGTATTACACATGTACACTACAATTTTTTTTGAATTTTTTTTATATAAAAAAACATGCGAAAATTGGTATGCAAAAAAAAATTTGGTATATTTTTTTGGCTTTTTTAATTAATTTTCTAGTTTTCACAATAACTAGTGGTTTTTGAACCTTATATATATATATAGGGAGGGGCTCATGCGAGAACTCCATTTATTGCGAGAACCTCGAGAACCAATGTGAACACAACCTAAAATAGCTAAAAAAACCTAACCCCCCCCCCAAGCTAAATGCTAAAAACTAAAACCCCCAAAAAACCTAAAAAAAAACTAACCCCCCCCCCCAAAAAAAAACCTAAACCCCCCTCCCCCAACCCCCAAAAACCTAACCCCCCCAAGCTAAAATACTAAAAACTAAACCCTCAAAAAACCTAAAAAAATCTAAAAAAAATCTAAATTTTTTTTTTAATATTAGTGGCCAAAAAATATTTTAAAATTTTTTTTTAATTTTTTTTCTTTTTTTTTAATTTTTTTTTCTTTTTTTTTTGCTTCGAAAAGTAGCGATTTTTATATAAAAAATATTAAATTTTTTTTTGTGTGATTATTAGCTATTTTTAGGCATTTTTGGTTGTGTTCACATTGGTTCTCGCGGTTCTCGCAATAAGAGGTGGTTCTCGCATGATCTTCTCCCTATATATATATATATATATATATATATATAAGTTCAAAACATAGCTTGAATAATATCCGCTTCTTAAAGAATATTTACTCGTTCGATCTATAATTACTTAAAATTTTGAGCCTTTCATTCTTGTCATTCATTCTTACTTATTTGATTCGTGCCTATTTACGAATTTTAAACTTTTTCATTCTATCATTCATTCCCTTCTATGTTTCGAATCCGTCTCGCGGTTTCTAACATATCTTTCATTCCTTTCATGTTTCGAATCCGTCTCGCGGATTCTAACATATCATTCATATCTTTCATTCCTTTCATGTTCCAAATCCGTCTCGTGGATTCTAACAAATCATTCATACTTCTCATGTGTATTTGGTACTTTCAAAACCATGAAAGTCTTACGTTTCCCTTCACCCTCACGTCCACCTACTACCTAATTCTAACGGACATACCTGTAACAATTATCACGGTCTCACGAACGTCATATGTTTCTTGTGTACTGGCCAGGTACACAATCCACATACTATTTTCGTGTCTTCTTGTAATCGTCACCTTATGTCCGAAGAATTAGGTTTCGGCACGTGTAACATTTTCAAAACTTCATTACCATTCTATTATTATATTCCTTCTTAAAATTTTCCTTCACTTGATCGATTTTACCGTTACATGCACCCACAGGTTAAATTTACTTACCTGGGGTCAATTTGTCTTATCACATGCCTTGATGCAGGTCCTAGACCGCATTCACGGATCATCCTCTTCAAGCAATTATGCTTACCTTACACATAACATACTGTTAGTTTTCTTCAAATACATACTTAAGTACATACTTACCTTTGCTTCTACCTGATCGAGTCTCGGATTGTACGTGTTCCTTGTCACAAGAGCACACAGGTTTGAGTCCAAGTATTTACCTCCTCATACTTGATTTCTCTCAAACTAGGGCTCTGATACCAACTTGTAAGACCCTATTCACAATTTGACCCAAAACGACGCAGCGGAAAATGAACCGTAAAATTTATTTCTTTTAACTACTCTAACGTACTTAAATACCGTTTAGGTCAACCCTTCTAACATAAATACATCATTCATCATTTATTTAATGTAACTATGTTAACAAATGATTACAAACAACGTGACCGCTTTCCCGTACAATCCATGAACTTCAACTTGATCCTCGTTCACTTATCCATCATGAATATCTGACTAACCTGCGGTCTCCATATATAACCAACACGTTAGTACATGGTAACATCATTTATAATTTAATACATATACTTAAAAAAGCTATATCACATTCTACTACGTAAGGTATTCCATTGAAACATCTTCTCAATTTTATTTACTCGAGTCCGACATCAATTCCTCGAGAGTCCGGCGTTCCCATACTTGCACTCCATTTATTTCATTCTCAATAGTAACATGGTTAGGAGTACTTGATCTCAAACATATTGAAAACCCACATCTTCACATATACGTATACCAGTGATCTGCAATCATTAGATTACAACACGTGTATACACTTTCATATATCTAAGTACATTCATACATATCCCATTCATATGTACGTACATACAAGTTCACACTACTTACACACGCTACAGTTCCATATCTACATACATACATACATACAAGTCACATTCACTTATTTGTAAGTTGAGCCTTATCTACAAACATATCAACACGAATCAATGCAATTACAAACAAACATAACCGACTAACTTCCAACAAACATGATGTACATTCGATTAACATAATGAACATTCCAGTAACATGATGAACACTCCAGTTACATGATGAACATTCCATTAACATGATGAACATTTCAGTAACATGATGAACATTCCAGTAACATGATGAACATTTCAGTAACATGATGAACATTCCACTAACATGATGAACATTTCAGTAACATGATGAACATTCCAGTAACATAATGAACATTTCATTAACATGATGAACATTTCAGTAACATGATGAACATTCTAGTAACATGATGAATATTCCAGTTACATGATGAACATTCCACTAACATAATGAACATTTCAGTAACATGATGAACATTCCAGTAACATGATGAACAGTTTAGTAACATGATGAACATTCCAGTAACATAATGAACATTCCATTAACATGATGAATATTCCAGTAACATGATGAACATTCCAGTAACATGATGAACATTCCAGTTACATGATGAACATTCCATTAACATGATGAACATTTCAGTAACATGATGAACATTCCAGTAACATGATGAACATTCCATTAACATGATGAACATTCCGTTAACATGATGAACATTCCGTTAACATGATGAACATTTCAGTAACATGATGAAACTATCATCTTAATTTACATTAAGGATATACGAAGTTCATATGAACTTACCTTGGTACTTACCCTTACCCGTAAATTCTTACATGGTTCCCTATATACAACATACCAAACTTCATTTATAAATAAGAAGTGATTCTGGAAATCACTTACCTTAAACGTCTGTTTCATACTTGCTTCCTCGCATCCTTCATGTTAGCCTTCCACGCTTCCATCCACCTTGACATGATCCTAGACTTTCATGTCATTATGGTTACCGCATTATTAGCATACACACACATTCTAAATTACATTTATTCTACATAATTCTTTATATCGTCACATATAACATTTATTGATATAGCATGTGCCTTGCGATTTCCCTAACATCACATTTGTGGCCAAATGTCTTACTATGCTATTTATGCACAGTTGACTTTTAGAAAGTCAACTGTCCATCATATGAATTATCAACTTATGCTCATACATTCTCAACATTAATAGATTATACTACGGACATCATACACATTTCATACTCATATAGCAATACACAAAACTAATGCAAATTTGATTTCGTAATTGAAAACGTTAGGTGGAAATATCTATTTTAAGTTGTATTGATATTGTTACAAGAAACATTTTATTCAAGGATTAAGTTATTACCCAACAAAGAAGAATTGAAATGATTAAAATATAAGATGAATTCAGAAGCACTTTATTACAGTAGAAACTCGATAAATTAATACTCGATTATTTAATAAACTCTCTAAGATAATATTTTTTGCCGGTCCCGACTCGGGGATAGGGTGCTAAATTAATATTTCGCTAAAATTATAAGATAATACATTTTTGATAATTTCTTTAGACCACATATAAAATATAAATTAATAATTCCTTATATATAGCATATTACATGAATGATTTATGAAGGTTTCTTGAAAAATGACTCAATTGTCTTTTGTTCTTTGTTGAAATCAATTTCCCCTTGAATCTCGTCTCTAATTTTCCTTAGCATGGTAAGAACTTCTGGTGTTGTTTTCTCATAGCTCAACAAGAAATTGTTCAATGTGATTGCCGCTTTAATAGCTTCGTTTCGCGAAGGGGGGCTCCATTGTAGAACTTTCATCATTTTCTTCATCGATATCATCTTTATTAATTCCAATAACGCTTTCAATAATTTCTTCATCAGTCAACAACTGTGCAACTACATTTTCTTCTGGGTGAGTCAGAACATCTTCGACATCCATTGCATTGCGATAACCCAACTCTTTGATCAAATTCTGGAGTTCTTGAGTGCTTTCACCACCTTCATCTGAGTTCTCAAAAGTCATGTTATCTGTTGATCGAAATTTACAATGACGAAAGCAGTTCGCAATTGTATTAGCACGAACATCCATAGTCCATGTTGAAATTGCAAGATTCATTGCATCTAATACATTTATTTTTGCTGGATTTGGAACCCCTAATTCATAACCCTCCAAAAGACTTCTATAAAATCGACGACGATAATGCATCTTAAAAGCTCGTATGATCCCCGCGTCACAAGGTTGAATTTTTAAAGTTGTGTTTGGTGGCAAAAAAAATAATTCAACATTTCGTAATCCTTCAATAATTTTTGCATGAGCAGGGCAATTATCCACAATCAAGAGAATTTTTCTTCCAACCATTTTTTTATCAAGTTGGCGAACATATTCTTCAAATAACACACCAGTCATCCAAGCTCGTTTGTTAGCACGGTACTCACAGTTCAGACTGTTCAAGTTTACATTCTTGAAGCACCTTGGTTTAGCATATTTCCCAATAATCCATAAAGGAAGTTTTTCCGAACCGTCCTCATTACAGCAAATAGCAACAGTTAGTCTTTCCTTGTCTTGTTTTTTCCCTTCAAGCTGCATTGTTGTAAGGGAATGATCCGGTTGAAGTCTAAAAAACAAACCTGTTTAAGATGAAAACATGTAAATAATTACATCACTAAAGTACAAAATATAAAATAGAATAATAAAAAAAAAAAACCTGTTTCATCCATATTAAAGATGTCTTTCATTTCAAACTGATCAACTTTGTCTCTTATGGATTTTAATTTGTCCTCCATGCCCTCCATTTCAACAGATCCACTCTCTCCAAAACGTCGGAAATTTTTAATTCCATATCTTGCTTTGAACTTTCCAAGCCAACCAATAGAAAAAGTAAAGTCTGGAGTATCCACTGGATACATATCTTTCATGAACTTTTTCGCCTTCTCGATGATTAGTTCACATGTCATATTCATATGTTCTTGATATTGAAGAATCCATTCATAGAGAGATTTTTCTAGGTCAGGAAATTTTGCCGGTTTGTGTCGCTTAGCATCGCCTCTTTCGGGAGCAAGTGAGAGATACTCTAAAGACCGCTTAACTGTATTCGATATTGTCGCTTGACTCACCTGCAAACCATAGTTACTATGAACCCATTCTTGCAATTGCTTTTGAGTGAGACTTGGATTATCCTTGTTGTGCTTGCATAATGCTCTTCGAATCTCGTCTGTCATTGTTGTTTTTTTCACACCTTTAAGATGGGAAGCCATGTTGTGTGTATGATTTGTTTGTGTTAACCTATTTTGATCTTGTATTTATATAGAAAATATTTTTAATGTCCATAAAGTGACACATTGAACACAAGAAGCATAATAAGGTGGGAGATTGAAGGTTTCTTTCAAATTGGACCGTTCATTTGATATACATGCATTGTATACAATAATTAAGTGGAAACTTGAAAGGTGTTTGTAAACTAAGTATTCTACTATAAATTAATAAAATATTAATTAATATATAAATTAATAATTATTAATTTATCGATTAATTAATAACTCTTTTAATTAATAAATTTTGGTGGTCCCAAGTGTATTATTTTATAGAGTTTCTACTGTATATATAGAAGACAAAATTCCAGTGTCTAATGGGGACCTTACAATGGATTTAATTTTATATCTATCTATCCTACAAACATATCAATAAAAAGAATAATGGACGGGTCCTTAGATTTATTTATGACCTTTGAGGAGCCGTATGAGATGAAAATCTCATGTACGGTTCTGCAACAGGGATGAGAACAGTGATGTTCTCATCTACTATGATTATCTAACAGTTCAAGTACAGTTGATATAGTTGAAGCGCAGTCAAAATATGGTTTTTGGGGATGGAATTTGTGGCGTCAACCTATAGGGTTTCTAGTTTTTCTAATTTCTTCCCTAGCCGAGTGTGAACGATTACCTTTTGATTTACCAGAAGCAAAAGAAGAATTAGTAGCAGGTTATCACACCGAATATTCCGGTATCAAATTTGGTTTATTTTACGTTGCTTCATATTTAAATCTATTGGTCTCTTCATTATTTGTAACAGTTCTTTACTTGGGGGGTTGGAATCTTTCTATTCCGTACATACCTGTTCCTGAGCTTTTTGATATTACTAAAAGAGGTAGAGTCTTTGGAACAATAATTGGTATCTTTATTACATTAGCTAAAACATATTTGTTCTTGTTCATTCCTATCGCAACAAGATGGTGCATCATATGACCCAAGCATAGAGTACAACTTCTAATGCATAGTGTTTACCAAATCATATAATTAACCAAAATCCTGCATGTATTCCATTCAAAACATATTTCTCATGTTTAATTATCACCGAATTACATCACCTCCACACATTATACACTTTCATCCATCGTTTGCATACCATTTCATCTATTAATCTCACCTAAGCATTTCAACAAACACTTGGTGTGCGTACTACTTTCTAAGCACACTATACAAGCATCTTATGCTCATCTTCATACTTCTTGCCTTCATCAATCAAATACAACTAAAATCAAGCTAATTCCATACCATACTCAACCTATCTAACAAGTATTCATCACATACAACATACTACATCAAATTTTGAACAAGGATTGGACATGGGTGTTATACCCATGTCGCCATTTTCACTAACCCAAGTGGGTTTCACCTTCAAACATCAAATTACTTGATATCATACATAAAACAAGTTCTATTTGGTCATTCTAACACATATCCATGCTCAATTTCAACAAATTTCAGGATTGATCACAAACCCACTTCATACAAGATCACCAAATCACAAATTACAACTTACCACATGTTTATCTTGTCTAGATGATTCAGAATCTAAGCTCATGCATCTGATTTAGCTCCAATCTCCATCCTAATTTGATCAATTGGGCAATTCTTGAGTTGAAGAGGGGTTTTTCATCCTCCTCTCTCTCCCTCTCTCTGATCGAACACACACTACACACACTTAGGTGTTTATAGAACTTTCATTCTTTTTTCCAAGTTTAGCCCCTCATGTTTGCCATTCTTTCTTTTTGTCAAAAAACTTTATTCATTACTACTTAACCTACATATCCTAACTAAGTTAAAAGACTTAGTTATTTTATTTCTTTCCATTACCCAAGGAACATACTAACGAAATAAAACTTCTGGTATTTTTTTTTGGGTGTTACCCTTTGTCTTACGATATTAGAAAACCTATAATGATCATGCTAGTGGAGTGTTTGGGTAATGCGGCACTAAACTAAGATAACAACATAAATGTTAACTGTTTTTAAATAAAAAAAAATATAGCAATATCATACTCAATTTAAATGGAATGAAATGTTAATATTTATTGTGTAGTTTATGAAAAATATTAACGTATAAAAATATTATGTCTATTTAAAAATTGTGCAAATAGTTAGTTTAAAAATCAACAATATGTTTTAAAAGTTGTATTATTTAAACTTTTATAATTATATAAAATTACTTTTCTATTGTCGATAATATATACTAACACGGGATAGATATAAAATCTTGAATAATTAAAAAAGCTTATATTATATTTTTAACTAGATAACTATTATATTATAAAAACTCGAAATCAGTGTATATTAAAAAACCGTCTTTAAAAATTATAGGTCTCTCAAACATTATCATCATCAAATCATCATAAAGGGTTCTAATTAATGTCGCATGATATTCTCTTTAGATTTATTAATAATATTATTAATTAATTAATAGTTAATATCTCTGTTTTAATTGATTATTAAAAAATCATAGACGATCTTTAACTTAAAACCTATTATTTTAGTACTTCTGGAAATGGATAAGCATATAGCTTATTATACTTTACTATGTGTAAATCGAATATAAGGATTCCAATTAATGTCACATGGCATCTCATTCAGTTTATTAATAATATGAATTATTAACAAACTATAAATTATTATTAATTAACTAACTATAAATTAGGAACATATTTGGGCATATAGGTAGTGTACTTAAAGCTTTAGGAGTTTTTCAAAAAAAAAAAGGTTGATATTACAATTATAACCCAAATCTATTGGCCTTTCACATTTAACCTAAAAGTTTTCATCTGTTGCAATTTAACCTCACAATTTTTTTACTTTTAACTTTGGTCCACCACACTTTTCATATTTCGCAGATTTTTCGTTTCATTTTAAATTTTGCGAGTTAACACGGCGTAACGTGTGTGTGGTTCAACGTTTTAACATTTCGTTTTACGCTTCATACTAGATTTTGCGAGTTAACACGGCTCAACACGTGTGTGTGGTTCAACGTTTTCATGTCATCTATTTTTCTCCGTTTGACAGGTTCAGTACAACACGCGGGGTCCTAAATCGACATAATTACTATTTTATATGTTTTACGTTACAATCTAACTTCAGTATTGGTTGGCGCTGGCGGTGATGTAGCATTGGTGTTATTCGGCATGGTTTTACGCCTCCAACGCATTGCGGAGGGTAGTAAATCTAGTTATTAATTAATTAATAACTAATATCTAATTCTAATTTATTGTTAAAAAATGCATTGATGATCTATAAATTAAAACCTGTTGTTTTTAATACTTCTTGATGTGTCGTAAAACACACACTTTTATCCTATGTATTTTGTATAGTTTAGTAATTAATTAGAGTCATTTTTATTAGTGTTATTATATATTTTATTATTTTATATTGTTACAGGTCCCGGTGCAAAAAAAGAATCGAAATAATCTTAAACGGTTAATAAACGAAGAACCACGAGTTAATAAGATCAAGGGACTAAAATGCAAAAAGTTGAAACTCGTTTTATAAATAGTCCATATAACTCAAGGGACTAAATTGCAAAATTAGTGAAACTTGAATAATGTGCATGCACATTAATTTTGCTCCACGACAAAAGAAGAAAAAAGAATGAAAATTGTGAATTGTGATGTGTTGTCCACTTTTGACCGAGTTAATATATGGATTGTCCATTAATTTCCTGTTTGGGCAAGCCTCTCATAACAATTCTCCTGAAATCCTTAAATATATCCCATGTCTTAAAATACACATTGTATACGAAAAACGACCCAAAATACCTTTATTTTTACAAGAATCAAATAAAAACAAGATTTAATGGGCTGTGGCGGGGCGCGACAGGCTGCCCTAGATCTGTCGGGGGCGCGAGCGAGTGACGGGTGGCGAAACCCTGGGGTGCCACGTGGCACGACACACGACGAAGCTAGGCTAGTGAGTAACCAGGCCTAGCCGTAGCTAGACCTAGCTCGCGGGGCGCGACGAACCCCCTTGTCTCTGTCGCGGGGCCCGAGAAACCAGCCGAACAGCCCTATAAATAGAGGGCATCGGCATTTAGTTTCCGTCGTTCAAAATTCGCAGCTCTCTCTCAATTTCTCTATAGTAGAAATAATCTTCGGGTATTATACCCCCTAAATTAGCGAAGCTCTGCCTCGTTGTAAGTATTATAACCCCGGTTACGTATTAGATACGCTGCCCGATTGATCTAGTGCTCCGTAACGCATGTCGAGGCTCTGCCTAACTTAGTCGTTGGAGTTCTGTCTCGGGGAGAGTATAACTAATGTAAATATTGGGTTATTATACTAACGCCTGTGCATTGTTTAATTTATTAGATTATAACCAGCAAAATCACAAGGAAAAACCTAAATTAGCAATGTGAGTAATCCTTTCTTTTTATAAATTTTTTTTACAAAACCTCAGTTATTTTACATGATAATTAACAGTGATTGAGCATTTATATGCTACAATTGTCGTCGTTATGTTGGGGTTTTGTATAAAAAATTTGTTACTACACTATGACTAGTAACATTTTCACCAGTCAGGATTGACAGTGTGGTGGGTGGTAATTACAGTAGATGTAAACAAATGTAATTGCTGGATTGCCCTCAATACTGTACAATGATAAAACTGTTTTGATTAAACTGGGATTCACTCACCAGTATTTCCCACTGACAAATGTTTTTAAAACACGTTTCATGTAACAAAATGTGAAAGCCAAAATAGAAGCCAACTGGAGACCACTGAAGGCTTGGAAAAGTGGCTATAAAAGTTACCTAAATAAAGAAGATGTTTTAATTCAATAAAATAGGGTTTATCCCTACAAACTGATTATGAATGGAAACTTGGGTTTTTTCCCATATGTTTAATATTTATAAAATGAGGTGTTTTACTCTGATAAAATATTTCCTAACTATGGTCCTGATGTAAATTCCGCTGCCAAATTAAATAAACACCGATACCACCGAATATGCGAAGCTCGCGACCGCCCGCCTCCCGGGGGAAGGGGTCGGGGGTTGCGACAGAAGGTGGTATCAGAGCTACAGCCACTGATTTCAGCCACAGAAGTGTTCTGTTGACATTGAAATTGTCAATTCTGTTAGGAAATAATCTATGTGACTATGTGCATACGTGTATATTATTATTTTGTGTTATTTGACAATCTGTTAGTTTACAGTATGAGTGATCAAGGACCATCGGACGCTTATCGTCAATTGTCTAGTTCTCCTAGAGATGAAGGAACTTCCTCCCAGCCTACTCATTCGGGGTACTCAGCTGACACCGAAGAGGGGATATTCATCTTTAAAGCGCTATCCGTAGAACCATTCCCTACCAAAAAGAGATGATGGTTCAGTCGGGGAGCCCATGAGCGTAGGAAAAGAATGAGGAAATTGCAGCAACAGAGGGATTTAGCTGCAGCAAATAGGGAGATGAACGCCCAAACCCAAGACATAATTAATAGGAGATTGGCCAACTTTCACATATTAGCTACCATTGCCGCAGACCCAAACTTAGAACAAGTCATTGCACCACAGCCACTACCACTGTTTCCCACCCAGCCCATGGAAATAGAACCCAACCAAGAAGAAGCACCAGTTCCTATACCAGCTTTTAACCCAGATGAGATACATAGAGTTCCAGCACCCAATCCCTTAGCATACGATACGTGGAATGACGACCATAGGGATTACCGAGAACTCTACCCACAAGAGGAACTTATGCCAAACCCTATAGCACCATACCCAAACCTTGACCCTCTAGATCCATATTGGGATGATGACCAATATGTTAGGGAAATCCTAGAAAACCCATACCCGTATGGAGACCCTTTACCACCATGCCATGAACCAATACCCGCACCACCACCACCAATGAGTACCGAAAACGTGCAGGAACTCCGCACTTTTGGTGAGGAGTTAGTTGATGAAGGAGAGAGGATCAGGAAAATAGGGGAAAAGCTCGTTTGGAAGTATGACGAGCGAAACATGCAATATTGGATGAACCCCTAAGAAATAGTAGTAATATATATAAACCCAGAGTAGTTTGAAAAAAAATCAACTAAAATAGATAAACTAATACTTACTGATGCATAACTAGTAGTATGTTTTAATTTCTAGTTATAGTTGTAATAGATGCATATATAAAATAGATTAAATGTCCCAATGATCAACGGTTTTGACCAATGTGTTTTATTGGCATTAAATCTTATTCTGTGATATTAATACCTGATAATTGTTTGTAAATCCAGATGGACAACGAAGAAAATCAGGAAAACCAGAATAATGATAACCAATTAAATAACAGTGCCATTCGACACATAGTAACCGAAGGGATTAGAGATGCTATGCCATATATCATCCAAACTGTTAAAGAAGCGAAAAATAATAAAAGTAATAGTGGAAGTAAACGACCACCTACTGAACCCAGTCCCAGCATAAACAATGGACCATTACTTCAATTGCCTATTCCAAAAAGAAGAAGAACCATGTCTTATGGTTGTTCTTACAAAGAATTCTGGTCTTGCAAACCGATAGAAATCTCTGGCAATGAAGGGGCCATTACAGCTCTACGCTGGATAGAAAAGACAGAGGTTATCTTAAAAATAAGCAAGTATGCAAAGGAAGACAAAATCATGTTTGCTTCCAATCTTTTTAAGAATGCAGCCTTAGAATGGTGGAATACTATTCTCCAGTCTAGGAGAAGTGACAGAGTCTATAATATGGAATGGACTGAGTTTAAGACCATGGTCGAAAGGAAATTCTGTCCTCCTAATGAAAAAGAACAAATTGCTAATAAGTTCTTAAACCATAGAATGACTGGAGTAGACTGTATGGGTTATACTACCATATTCATTGAGATTAGACATGTAGTCAAGGCAGCTAGACCACAAACCACAGAAGAAGTTGTAGAACTAGCGAATACCTTGACTGATGAATTGGTATGTACACAAGAAGAAAACCAGAGGAAGAACCTAGTCTAGAAACTTACCCAGGAATTTCGCTACGGTAATTCCAACCATGGGAAGAATGTAGGTTCTACTTCTGCACCCTACTTGTCACACCCCCAAAATACCACATGCGGAATCCCCCGCGAGACGTGTGACATACTAGGATCTAGCCACTAATCACATTGAACTCATAACAAGATTTCCAGCAAAAGCTTTCATTCATTAAGATAAAGTGTTACAAAACATTATTTATAGCTCGTTGTGTTCAGCGGAAGCATAATACAAAGTTTAATCAAAACCCAAGTGTATGTAACCAAGTAGTCTTGCTCAAGTTTCCATGTATCTCGACCCATGACCACTCCAGCATCCCAGACAGCAAGCTCCACATCCACACATAACTATAACCTGCGAGCATGCACACAAGTGTATCAGACAACGCTGGTGAGTTCACAAGTTTATGAAAACATTTGGTTACCAAGTGTTTAATCCAGATTAATAACAATTCCGAAAGTAATGTTGATAATAACTCGAGTACCGAACGAGATGGCTCCCGATTATTTTTGCCCTTCCCCAATGCCCCTATCTAAGCATTGGTCATGACTGGGTCATTAGTTCACACCCGTCCTCTCAGGTACGGGGCGAGAGTGCCAAACCTAAATAGCACTATCAACTAATACCCCGTTACCTCTCAGGTAAAAAAACAAGATGGGACTTAATGGTGATAGGAATTGAGTGTATTATCCAACATCCCAGTTTTACCCCAAATGACTTATTCCTCTCAGGAATACCCAATGACTGTCCCACCCATCGGGACGCATGCTCAAGAGGAATGAACTCACCTTAGATTGCTCGGATTGTTAAGTTACTTTACCCGTTCCAAGTTGGTCAACCAAACCCTACCGTGGTTACCAGAGATGATCAGTTTAGTAAACACACATCTAGATCACGTATTCAACAAGTCACAAGTAACAGTATTGACAAGTAACACATATCAAACTCTTAGATTTCATACACGTTCATAACACAAGTTCATGTTCCAAATGGTAGTTACCAAATAAATCAGTTTCACAGTCAGGCACGTATTTTCACAGATTGCATTCATCACAAAGATCACTGTATAACATGTAGCAAGTACTCAGTTCTCATACAACCCCACATCCCATGTGCAAGTCTCATAATCACATTTAACAGACGAATTGGCTACTCGCACTAGTCAAGTCAAGACCCTCCTTTCTAGTTAACATTATTATCACGCAACACACACAAGTGTCAAGTATCATAAAACAACATAACTTGTTCACTGTTCCGACCGTTGCCTACACCGCGAAGAACTATTCTTCGCCGAAGATGGTTATGGCGAACCATCCACTCGACGAAGATCTATACTTCATCTAGAAATAGGGGTGACGAAGATTCGTATAGTTCGTCAAAAGGTATGCCGACGAAGAATCCAAAGGTTCGTCAAACATCAGACGACGAAGAATCCAAGGAGTTCGTCGCCCTGGGTTCTTCGTCAGGAGGGGGGGTTATTCATCGTTGTCTTTAACAGATCCTCATTCAATTTTTTATTCAAGCAGTTTACTTCCATTGATCTAGATGAATCCCTACTCTCCATTTTAGCAATTAACAGCATTATCAACATCTAACCACCCAAGTAAAACCAACCCAAAACATTCCAGCCGTTCATGTGCACATAGCAAAATATTGGCAGCATTATGTTTAAGTGACAAGAACCCTAGTTTATCATATTCATTAGTTAACATCATGAACCAATCATCAGGACCCTACTTATCTTTTAACCAATTATAGTAGATGAAATGTTCATATAACCCCTATTCACCTTTACTAGTACAACACCAATTCAGTTTGCATATCCACATAAAACAATACCTAACACACAATTCTTCCTAAAACCGCCTATCATGAAAACCATGTTTGTGAACATCATATCTCTCGTAACCGGAAGGCCACACATAATCATCATACATCAACGAAATCAGTAAACCATCATCTTATCCGTTTATGTACAACACCCATATTCGGATTCTTATCTCGCATGCATATCATAACGACACATGCTTCTAACATCGATAATCATGGACACTACACAAATAACCAATCAAGAAATCATAACTAGCAAGTTAATATACTGACCGAATGCGAGGATGCGTGAGATGACGTTTCGAAGATAAGAGAACATCGATTGGGAAGGCTGTTGTCGCTCCAAGAGGGGAGTGCTAGGGTTTGATCATGCTTTAGAAACTCCCAAATATACACACAGGAGAGAGTTGGGCCTAAGACAGCTTGGGCTCGGGGAAAAGACTGGGCCGAGAGCCCTTTCGGCGAAGAGTCTGCTCATGACGAAGGATATACTTCGTCGAGTGACGAAGATGACGAAGGTCCAAGTTTCGTCGAGCATGATAATGACGAAGGATCATAACTTCGTCAAGTTATGAATCATACACAAAACAACCACACATAACATTACCTTAATCATTTATCAAACATGCATAAGTTACAACACAAAACAAGCTATGAAAATACAGTTTTGAACAAGTAATGCTTAGAGGAGAAACCTTGAAATCTCGGGTTGTCACATCATCCCCAACTTGAAAGAAATTTCATCCCGAAATTTGATAAGTAATCCAAAAGTGGCGAGGTGTTAGATCAAGATGACTGTGGAATTTCCTCGGGTGCCACATCATCCCTAACTTGAAAGGGAATTTCGTCCTGAAATTCAGCAGTCGCAACAGAATTTGATTCCGCAGTCTTGAACAATTACGGATACTTGAGCCTCATCTGATACTCGCGTTCCCACCTAAACTCCGGTCCACTTTTGAGTTCCAACGAACTCTCACGATCGGGATTCGACTATGCTTACGGACCTTGACTTCCTGGTCCATGTTTTCAATAGATTCCTCGACCAACTGCAACTTGTTGTTAATCTTAGGCTCTAGCAAGGGTGTTGCAATTTTTCCATCGAACAAACACTTCCTTAGGTTCGAGACATAAATGACATCGTGAACGTTACCCAATTCGTCAGGTAACTCGATTTTGTAGGCCATGTTACCGATTCTTTCCAGAGTTTTCAATGGCCCAACGCAACGCAACGTAAATTAAGCTTGCCATACTTCCCAAAGCGCACCGCACCCTCCCAGGGTGGGACTTTCAATTATGACATGGTCGCCTGCAGCGAACTCCCAGCACCTCCTAAGCTTATCAGCTTTCCTGGCGGTTACGCGTTGCCGCCATACGATTCCCGATCTAAATAACCTTCTCAGAGGTTTCAAGTACAAGTCCTGGACCTGTGATTAGGTTGTCACCCACCTTAATCCAACAAGAAGGTCGGCATTATCGTCCATGCAATGCCTCAAACAGATATGTATGAATACTAGAACGGTAACAGCTGCAGTAGAACTCACCCAAAGGTAAGTGTCGTTCTAACTCTTACTAAAATCACACACATGCTCGCAACATGTCTTCGAGTGTCAGGATGGTTTTTTTACTCTGACTGTTTGCCCTACGGTGATAAGCAATACCCATGTCTAGACATGAGCCAAGGGTGTAGTGTATTGCCTGTCATAAATCAGGTATAGATCAAAATCAGAGGTAACAGGAGTTGGCACCCCATGCCCAGAAACCGCCCTTCACAGGTAATTACTCACAGGATACGAAGCCTTATCAATTTTCCCTTGTTTGCAAGAAAGGGTACCGGTTATATGAGACAATCAACGATCACCCAGGTGATATTGTTTCTGTTTTAGAGTTTTAGGTAGACCATTGACAAAATCCATGGCAGTCTGTTCTCATTTTCCATATGGGTGTTTCTGGTTGCTGACCCAAACCAGAAGGTTTCCGATATTCCACCTTGACTTTCGCACAACTCAAACATTGATCATATACATTGCTATATGGACCTTCATGCCCGGTTGCCAGTACCAGATTTATAGATCCTAATATCTCCTATAATATCTCCTATCAAAATCTAGAAGACTAGAATATCGAGGCTGATGTGCTTCGCTCAACACAAGTTCCCAACGGTTGCCGTATAGTGGGATCCATATTCGTTCCATGAAGTAACGAATATTCGTCCGACTTGCCAAAAGTTGCTCCTCCATGCTCTGCATGGACTCAACTTGAGAATTCTCCTCCTTCAGTGTTGCGGTTTGAATAGGGCGCATCTAATCAGGTAGGTTACAGTCGATGGTGTGCTACGAGGCTCGTTCACGTCTAGGTTTCACAGTTGAATTCATTCAAAAGTTCCATCCAGCGATGCCATCACATGTGTAGCTTTTTCGAAACAATGGTACACGGGAGGCTCTTGTGATCGGTCTAAGTAGTGCATTTGGTACCGTCCAAGTAATCCCTCCAACATAAATCTAAAGACCACGGCTTCCATCGCAGGTTGTGACTCATGCAATTCTTCTTGTAATCCACTACGTAGGTTATCACCTTCTCGTTTTGCATTGGCGTGTAACTGGGACTCTGATTCGAACCATCATGGTATACCACTAGATCACTCGTACCCTCGGGTAAAGACGATGCTCAGTGCATTGTAGAGTTGGGTTTCAAAAGCTGAAAAGACGTCCTCCTATTTTATCTCCCACGAATACACAGCTCCCTGCTCTGCTGAAGAGACTAAAGCTGCGCGATCTTCGAAAATCCCGTGATGAATCTGCGATAGTATCTAGCGGGGCCATGAAAATTATTTTATTCCCAAAGGACTCTTTGGTGCCGATCAATATCTAATAAAATGGATCTCAGCGAGATCCATGTGTATCCCCACTTCGTTGACTACGCGATCAAGAAAGTGTACTCCTCAAATCCTGCAGTCACACTTAGGTAGACTTTACATGGAGTTGCCCCTCCCCTAGGAGCTCTAAGATGAAAAGCTCTAAGATGAAATACAAGTGTCGTTCATGGTGTTCCTTTCTCCTGGAAGTGATTCAAAACGTCATAGATAAACACGGTTGACAAACCTGGCAAGACGGGGTTGACACATACTACCCATGTGATCCCTGGGGATGCTGGTGTGTTGGATATCTTAAACTAGAAGAACAGAAAATCATAGTGGCCGTACCGTGCCTATAACACCGTGTTAGGAATCATCCTCCCATGGGTCTTTCATCAGGTGACAGTCTGATCTTAAGTCAGTTTCTGAATAGAAACTTGATCATTGCAACGGGTCAAGCAGGTCGTCGATGCGAGATAGAGGATAACGGTCTATGGTTGCCTCCTTGTGGTAGTCTGTACACATATGAAAGGACATGTCCTTCCTTTCCACAATAGAGCTCGGGCTCCCTAAGACGAGGAGCTAGATCGATAAAACTCCCATCCAGTAGTTCCTGAAGTTGTTTGGACAATTCTTGCAACCCTCCAGGCGCAAGACGATAAGTGGTGCCAGAAATAAGGACTGCTTCTGGCGTGATACACATCTGATGTTCCTCCTGACATTGTGGGGGAAGAACCTGAGAGTTCTTCGGGTTGCGCACCGGTAATCAATGATAGGGTAGCGGGTAGGTGAAACACTTCTGGGCTCCCACCGCCGAAGTGTTGCTGACAATCAGTGAATCTCCACCATGAAGAGGTATACATGCGATCTCCTCCTTACAGGAGGTTTCTGCTTGAGGCTTGGACATCCGGTCCACTCTATTGACTTCACCAAAGCTTCTATCAGTAGCAGGGAAAAGGTCAATTTTGATCTCGTGACCTACAAAGTTGAGTTGCACCTTTGGTGAACGTATGATACTTCAATTGGCTCGCCATCGGCCACTACTACAACGTGTCTGTCTTCAAGAGGCATCAAGGTTAAACAGAATAGGGACAAAGCAATTAGTTACCCAAAATCAAACAAGCACCATGTTGCCATTATGCCTGACGTCGCCTACACCAATCCTAAATGTCCATCCACGAGTACCACTTCCAGGGTTGTTGTTACTGTTACGAGGATTCCCAATACTGTCATTGTTCCCTGGGTTGTTGATGCCTTGACTTAACAATGCCCAATCCTTGTCAAACTCACCTTCATTTCCATATTGAAAGTTCCGAATTGCGAATACCTTGTTGTCGTCGTGGCCATTGCCTCTAATGTTGATGCTTTGAAGACTGATCCTTGTGAGCTTTTTCCCTTAGGATCCACCTTCCCGTTTGTGACAACTCGAAATTTAGAACCTTTCGTTGTACGCTTGAACACTAAGTGACTAACTAATTTGATGATTTGATGAATGATAAGTGAACCTTTATGTGATTATGTGTTATTTGTGTGTGCTTGTATGTATGCGATATATGTATATATGAACCGAGACACAAGAACCCGACTCGAGACCATGTGGTCTCGAGTGAACGATGCAACATTGGGCCGGTTGGGGCCACACACCCACACTTAGCCTATCCGAGAGCCCACTAGGGTGTATTACTAGGAGCGGATATATAAACTTGATAGTTAGACATGTTGCCATTTTGATAACACTCATACTCTCCTCTACACACACACTCTCCATTCTCTCACTAAAACCCTAGACACCAAGCATCACACTCTTCCTCCTTCTTCTCGGATCAAACCAACCGACCTCAAAAGGATTTCTCGGATTTGCTTGTTCACACCAAACAAAGCTTCATCTTTCACCACCTCACAACCGGTTAGTGTTTATGATGCTTGTTAGTGTTTATGATGTTTGTTGGTTAGTGTTTATGATGTTTGATGTTATGGATGACATGATTGAACTAGAACCGTTTGTACAATGATGATGTGCTTGTGAATCGTGTGTATGATGTTGATAATCGGAACATGCTTTGATTTCAGATATGTGGCATAATGAACTCATGATGTTTTGTGTTTAAATGTAGTCTAAAACACTAGTTGTTGATGTTCATATAAATCGGATTGTGTACTCTTGTGTTAAGAACCGAAAGCTTGCTATTAGGGTGATTTGTTGATAAGTTGTTCATGATTCTTGTTAGACCTAGGTTCATAGGAATGAAGATGAACTACTTGAATATTGAAGAACAAGATGAACATGATGAACACATGAAGAACTTGTTGAATATCATATGAACATGTTGAATATTTGAAATCTGATATGTTTGATCCATTTTTAGTAATTTGCTAGACAAGAAACATGTTTAAGGATTTTGGTTGGATAGTACAAACTGTTACATGAAATCAGAATGTTAGTGGGTAGTACACTGTACCGAATCAGCTCCTGTCCAACCGAAACCATCAGTTGCGACTCGAAACCAAGCACAACGAGTCGAGATCCCCGATTGCGACACCGGTTGCGAGTCGCAAACACCTGGTTGCGACTCGAAACCACACATGATCAGCACACCAACTTGGTGACTCGGAACCACAGTTGCGAGTCCAGTTGCGACTCGTAACCAAAACAGCACGAACCGAAACTGTGGTTGCGAGTCCGGTTGCGACTCGAGCCCATGTGCATGTACACCCTATTTGGGCTCCCACTGTTACGGGCCGAAGTGCTTGGGCCGGACTAT
This sequence comes from Helianthus tuberosus, assembly GCA_030545235.1. NCBI lineage: Eukaryota > Viridiplantae > Streptophyta > Magnoliopsida > Asterales > Asteraceae > Helianthus > Helianthus tuberosus. The sequence goes on along the minus strand of JARYGA010009824.1, from coordinate 14,907 downwards.
TGGGCCTTATTCGCTTGTATACTGAACTCATAAGTGTCTTTGTGAACCGTATGGTTATGAGTGTATGGCATAAATTATACCTGCATGCTACCTGCTATTATACGTGTATGCCATACGTGCACTACTTGAATACGAACCTGATTGTATGATACAACTATGATAGGACGTGAGTAGCCACAACATTGCTTGTTTGACTTTTCTGTGTTTCTACCGAGCAAACCAAAGTGAGTTCACACCCTCTACAAAGCATGGGATTCCCTGGGTCGGGAATTGGGGTTAAGGAACTGGGTTCCTCGTCCTCCTTGGGTAGGACAACAAAGGTTCAGGAATGTAATTCATCGTCCTCACGGACAGATAACTCGTACTAGACCAAAACTCTATCACGAAGTCCCTCATCTTTGTATCGACTTAATCGCCGAGGCCAATGGCGAGCGGGTCATTAGTTAGATAGCGCTATTTAGGTTTGACAAACCTCACACCGTGCCGCAGAGGACGGGCGTGAACTAATGGACTACTGGCACGTCAATGATGATAGACATTGACAGTTCAGGGCACATAAACATGACTACAGTCAGCAGTCGATATGGTAACGAGTCTAGTGTATACATGGGGTAGCCCCCACGGCCGCAATGCCAGATAACTAACACGGGGTAGCCCCCACGGCTGGATAGCCAGAGTAACCGGGAATGAATAAGTCGCGTTTTTAACTATGGGGTAACCCCCACGGCAGGATGCCAGCTAATGGAAAACTGTTTTAGAAACAACTTAAAACGAACACCCAACCGTGAACTCACTCAACTTGTTGTTGACTCGTTACTACATGCTTTGCAGGTCCTTAGGTTTCTTAGCTGGAGCTTGCATGGAGGAGGATCGTTGTGGGACATGGACGGCTGTGTGCCATGTTAAACTTTGAAACAATTAAACTTGTGTTTTGATTTAAGACTTATGCTTCCGCTTGCAACTTAACTATGTTTTGTTTGAACACCAATTGTATTGGTTGGATTTTATAACTACTTATATGCTTGTTCAATATGATTGGTGGCTGGATCCTGGTCAGTCACGCCTCCAAGCGGTAGTACTCCGCAGGTGGATTTTGGGGGTGTGACAGATTGGTATCAGAGCCATTGGTTATAGTGAACTTGGTTTTAATAAAGGGAAAAACGTTTTTGTTAAAACCAGACTATAACCTGTACAGTGCTCAACGGTCCACAACGATGCTTCACTCCACATGCAAGGCTCGACACTCTAGGTGATATGGTCTGTGTATATTGCCTACTTGTTAGTTACATAGTACATTGCTTATGGTATGCTTGGTTAGTATAACTACTGTTGCATGAACACGTGCGTGCTTGCTCTATTTTACCGTCGTACTTTCGCGAACCCCTCTTACTCACGTTCTTCTTGGTATGAAGATCATGTCTGGACGCGTTAACATGACACAAGCCCAGTTGACGGCTCTGATCAACGAACGAGTTGCCGCAGCACTTGCAGCTGCACACGCAGGAGGTATATCCTACAGTCCAAACTTATTCTAGGATCTTTAGGATCCTACTCTCGTGAACCAACCTTTGTGTTAAACTCTGTCTTTTCTTTCACCTACGATAGGTCAGCATGTTCAACCACCCGTGTGCACTTTTAAGACTTTCATGGACTGCCGACCAACTACTTTTAGCGGCACTGAAGGAGCAGTAGGTCTCCTACACTGGTTTGAGAAGCTAGAATCTGTGTTCGAAATGTGCGAATGCCCTGAGGCGCGCAGGGTGAAGTACGCTACTGGTACCCTCGAGGGTTTAGCCCTCACGTGGTGGAACGCTCAAGTTCAGATGCTAGGGTTGGTTGCTGCCAACGCCACCCCATGGGAAACTTTTAAGGAAATGATCAAAGAGGAATACTGCAGTCGTGATGAGATTCACAAACTGGAAGTGGAGTTCTTCAACCTCAAGATGACAGGGTCGGAAATTGAAGCTTATGTGAAAAGGTCGAACGAACTGGCAATTCTGTGCCCTACTATGGTGGATCCTCTCATCAAACGCATCGAACTATTTCTTCAGGGCTTGGTGCCAGAAATCCAAAGTCATGTGACTTCAGCGAACCTCGCCACCTACCAGCAAACCGTTTAGTTGGCTCACCGTCTCACGGATCAAGCGGTGGAGCAGAACAAATTACCAAAACGCATAGGTGCTGCAACTACTTCTGGTACCTCAAGCGACAACAAACGGAAATGGGATGGAACTTCGAGTAAGGGTTCGGCTTCTGTTCAGTCCCAGTCTCAGCAGAGAAAGACTGAGGACTACAAGAGCCCTAATCAGCAATCGTCTGGTGGTGGGTACAAAGGAAATCACCCCAAATGCAATCGCTGCAGCCTGCACCACAGCAGGCCATGCACCAGGGGCAACTGTCATCGGTGCAACAAGCCTGGTCACGCTGCAAAGGATTGCAGGAGCTTATACCCCGCCAATCAGAATCGTCAGCAAGCTCAACAGAATCAACGTCAGCAGCAACAGCAAGGTGATAACAAAGGGTGCTTTCAGTGTGGAGCTGAGGGCCACTTCAAGAGAGACTGTCCCCAACTGAACAGGAACCAGAACAACAACAACAATAACAACAATCAGGGGAATGGTAACAATGGGAACAACAACAACAATGGCGCCAGGGGGCGGATGTTCGTGATTGGCCAAGGTGAAGCAAGGAATGACCCCAATGTTGTGGCGGGTAAGTTCCTTCTCGACGACTTTTATGTTTCAGTTTTATTTGATTCGGGAGCCGATACTAGCTACGTGTCACTAGAAGTTAGTCGAATGCTTAAGCGTATTCCAACACCTTTGAACAACAAGCACACAGTAGAGCTAGCCAATGGTAAGACTTTAGAGGCCGCACACGTAGTCAAGGGTTGTAAACTTATTCTCGCTGACCAGACCTTCTCTATCGACCTCATCCCTATTGTCTTGGGTAGTTTCGACGTTGTCATTGGGATGGATTGGTTATCCCAACACCGAGCAGAGATTCTTTGCAACGAGAAGGTTGTCCGTATTCCAGGTCCCGATGGTGAACCTCTCATGATTCATGGCGACAAGAGGAGTGCTGTTGAGAACGTCATTTCTCTCCTGAAGGCCCAAAAGTGCTTGCGAAAGGGCCACACTGCCATTTTGGCTCTCGTTACTGACACCTCAGAAAAAGAGAAGAAGATAGAAGATTTTCTAGTTGTACGCGATTATCCAGAGGTATTTCCTGAGGAATTACCTGGTCTTCCGCCTCATCGCCAAGTCGAGTTTCAGATCGAACTAGCTCCTGGAGCTGCGCCCATAGCCCGTGCACCTTATCGTCTAGCTCCATCAGAGTTGAAAGAACTCTCCACGCAATTACAAGAGCTCCTAGATAAGGGTTTTATTCGTCCTAGCTCATCGCCCTGGGGAGCTCCAGTGCTATTTGTGAAGAAGAAAGACGGTACTTTCAGAATGTGCATCGATTACCGGGAACTCAACAAGGTGACGGTGAAGAACCGTTATCCTTTACCGCGTATCGACGACTTATTCGACCAGCTGCAAGGATCGAGCTACTATTCAAAGATTGATTTGAGATCGGGTTATCACCAGCTGAGAGTCCGGGAAGAAGACGTCTCCAAAACAACTTTCAGAACTCGATACGGGCACTATGAGTTTTTGGTCATGCCTTTTGGGATGACAAACGCACCTGCGGTTTTCATGGACTTGATGAACCGAGTGTGCAAGCCTTACCTGGACAAGTTCGTTATAGTCTTCATCGACGACATCCTGATCTATTCCAAGAGTCGGGAGGAACACGAGCAGCATCTGCGACTTATTCTGGAACTCCTTCGAACAGAACAGCTTTACGCAAAGTTCTCGAAGTGCGACTTCTGGCTTCGAGAAGTCCATTTCCTAGGCCACGTGGTAAACAAGGATGGGATTCACGTTGATCCATCCAAGATAGACTCGATTAAGAACTGGCCTGCACCTCGCACACCAAAGGAAATTCGCCAATTCTTGGGTTTGGCGGGATACTACCGGAGATTCATTAAGGATTTTTCTAAGATCGCACAGCCTCTCACCTCACTAACACAGAAAGGCGTTGTTTATCGATGGGGAAACGCACAGGAATTAGCATTTCAGCATCTAAAGGATAGGCTTTGCAGCGCACCTATCCTTTCCTTGCCAGAAGGCACAGACGATTTTGTGGTCTACTGCGACGCATCAATTCAAGGTCTTGGTTGCGTGTTGATGCAACGAGACAAGGTTATAGCCTACGCCTCACGCCAACTTAAGGTTCATGAAAAGAACTACACTACGCACGATTTAGAGCTGGGAGCTGTTGTTTTTGCACTTAAGTTGTGGCGGCATTACCTGTATGGTACCAAGTGCGCGATCTACACCGACCACAGGAGCCTCGAGCATATCTTCAAGCAGAAAGAACTGAATATGCGGCAGCGACGATGGGTCGAGCTACTGAATGACTACGAGTGCTCAATCAGGTATCACCCGGGCAAGGCCAATGTTGTGGCCGACGCCCTCAGTCGGAAGGACACTGCGCCTAAGCGCGTGCGAGCTTTACAACTCACGATCCACTCTAGTCTCCCTTCCCAGATACGAGCTGCTCAGATAGAAGCACTGAAACCGGAAAACGTCAGGGCTGAAGCCCTACGCGGGTCAAGGCAACGATTAGAACAAAAGGAAGACGGTGCTTACTACGTAACGGGACGCCTTTGGGTCCCACTCTATGGCAACCTACGAGAGCTTGTGATGGACGAAGCACACAAGTCTCGCTACTCGGTGCATCCTGGTTCGGATAAAATGTACCACGACATCAAAACTACGTACTGGTGGCCTAGCATGAAGGCCCACATAGCAACTTACGTCAGCAAGTGTTTGACTTGTGCAAGAGTCAAGTCTGAATACCAGAAACCCTCAGGCCTACTCCAACAACCAGAGATACCTCAATGGAAATGGGAGCAAATTTCCATGGATTTTGTCACTGGCCTGCCTAGATCCCAGCGCGGGAACGATACTATTTGGGTGATCGTGGATCGACTCACAAAATCTGCACACTTCTTGGCTATCAAGGAGACGGATAAGTTCTCCACTCTCGCAGAAATATACCTCAAGGAAGTTGTTTCGAGGCACGGGGTGCCCACCTCCATCATCTCGGATCGAGATGCACGTTTTACTTCAGAGCTGTGGCAAGCAATGCACAAATCCTTCGGCTCACGATTAGACATGAGCACAGCGTACCATCCTCAGACGGACGGGCAGTCCGAGCGCACTATTCAAACCTTAGAAGACATGCTTCGTGCATGTGTAATCGACTTTGGTAACCGCTGGGAAAAGCACCTGCCACTTGTGGAATTCTCGTACAATAACAGCTACCACACCAGCATTGGAGCTGCTCCGTTTGAGGCATTGTACGGACGTAAATGCCGGTCTCCTCTTTGCTGGGCAGAGGTGGGAGAAAGTCAGATCACTGGCCCAGAATATGTGGTAGATACAACCGAGCAAATCGCTCAGATACGAAAACGCATGACGGCCGCTCGTGAACGTCAGAAAGTTTACGCCGACATGGGCAGGAAACCGCTTGAGCTCCAGGTTGGGGAGCGGGTACTACTCAAAGTTTCACCCTGGAAGGGTGTGGTTCGTTTTGGCAAACGCGGTAAACTTAACCCACGATACGTTGGACCTTTCGAGGTCATTGAGAAAATAGGCAGGGTGGCCTACATACTAAACTTACCAGCAGAACTCGGTGCAGTTCACAACGTTTTTCACGTGTCGAATCTGAAGAAGTGTCCGTCAGATGAGACCCACGTAGTTCCTTTGAAGGAACTCACGATCGACGAACAGTTACGATTCGTTGAGGAACCAGTTGAAATCACGGACCGGGATGTTAAGGTCCTCAAGAGCACTAGGATACCTCTCGTTCGAGTTCGTTGGAACTCACGTCGCGGCCCAGAGTTCACCTGGGAGCGCGAAGACCAGATGAAACAAAAGTATCCCCAACTGTTCGCAAACAGTACACCCACTACTGAGGCCGAAGCTACGGAATTTCGGGACGAAATTCCAGATCAACGGGGGGTGGATGTGACACCCCAGGAAAACCGGGAAAACCATACAACTTAACTAGCTTCCTCAGTGAGTGCCTACCAAATTTCGGGACGAAATTTCTTTTAACTTGGGGATGATGTGACAACTCGAAATTTAGAACCTTTCGTTGTACGCTTGAACACTAAGTGACTAACTAATTTGATGATTTGATGAATGATAAGTGAACCTTTATGTGATTATGTGTTATTTGTGTGTGCTTGTATGTATGCGATATATGTATATATGAACCGAGACACAAGAACCCGACTCGAGACCATGTGGTCTCGAGTGAACGATGCAACATTGGGCCGGTTGGGGCCACACACCCACACTTAGCCTATCCGAGAGCCCACTAGGGTGTATTACTAGGAGCGGATATATAAACTTGATAGTTAGACATGTTGCCATTTTGATAACACTCATACTCTCCTCTACACACACACTCTCCATTCTCTCACTAAAACCCTAGACACCAAGCATCACACTCTTCCTCCTTCTTCTCGGATCAAACCAACCGACCTCAAAAGGATTTCTCGGATTTGCTTGTTCACACCAAACAAAGCTTCATCTTTCACCACCTCACAACCGGTTAGTGTTTATGATGCTTGTTAGTGTTTATGATGTTTGTTGGTTAGTGTTTATGATGTTTGATGTTATGGATGACATGATTGAACTAGAACCGTTTGTACAATGATGATGTGCTTGTGAATCGTGTGTATGATGTTGATAATCGGAACATGCTTTGATTTCGGATATGTGGCATAATGAACTCATGATGTTTTGTGTTTAAATGTAGTCTAAAACACTAGTTGTTGATGTTCATATAAATCGGATTGTGTACTCTTGTGTTAAGAACCGAAAGCTTGCTATTAGGGTGATTTGTTGATAAGTTGTTCATGATTCTTGTTAGACCTAGGTTCATAGGAATGAAGATGAACTACTTGAATATTGAAGAACAAGATGAACATGATGAACACATGAAGAACTTGTTGAATATCATATGAACATGTTGAATATTTGAAATCTGATATGTTTGATCCATTTTTAGTAATTTGCTAGACAAGAAACATGTTTAAGGATTTTGGTTGGATAGTACAAACTGTTACATGAAATCAGAATGTTAGTGGGTAGTACACTGTACCGAATCAGCTCCTGTCCAACCGAAACCATCAGTTGCGAGTCGAAACCAAGCACAACGAGTCGAGATCCCCGATTGCGACACCGGTTGCGAGTCGCAAACACCTGGTTGCGACTCGAAACCACACATGATCAGCACACCAACTTGGTGACTCGGAACCACAGTTGCGAGTCCAGTTGCGACTCGTAACCAAAACAGCACGAACCGAAACCGTGGTTGCGAGTCCGGTTGCGACTCGAGCCCATGTGCATGTACACCCTATTTGGGCTCCCACTGTTACGGGCCGAAGTGCTTGGGCCGGACTATTGGGCCTTATTCGCTTGTATACTGAACTCATAAGTGTCTTTGTGAACCGTATGGTTATGAGTGTATGCCATAAATTATACCTGCATGCTACCTGCTATTATACGTGTATGCCATACGTGCACTACTTGAATACGAACCTGATTGTATGATACAACTATGATAGGACGTGAGTAGCCACAACATTGCTTGTTTGACTTTTCTGTGTTTCTACCGAGCAAACCAAAGTGAGTTCACACCCTCTACAAAGCATGGGATTCCCTGGGTCGGGAATTGGGGTTAAGGAACTGGGTTCCTCGTCCTCCTTGGGTAGGACAGCAAAGGTTCAGGAATGTAATTCCTCGTCCTCACGGACAGATAACTCGTACTAGACCAAAACTCTATCACGAAGTCCCTCATCTTTGTATCGACTTAATCGCCGAGGCCAATGGCGAGCGGGTCATTAGTTAGATAGCGCTATTTAGGTTTGACAAACCTCACACCGTGCCGCAGAGGACGGGCGTGAACTAATGGACTACTGGCACGTCAATGATGATAGACATTGACAGTTCAGGGCACATAAACATGACTACAGTCAGCAGTCGATATGGTAACGAGTCTAGTGTATACATGGGGTAGCCCCCACGGCCGCAATGCCAGATAACTAACACGGGGTAGCCCCCACGGCTGGATAGCCAGAGTAACCGGGAATGAACAAGTCGCGTTTTTAACTATGGGGTAACCCCCACGGCAGGATGCCAGCTAAAGGAAAACTGTTTTAGAAACAACTTAAAACGAACACCCAACCGTGAACTCACTCAACTTGTTGTTGACTCGTTACTACATGCTTTGCAGGTCCTTAGGTTTCTTAGCTGGAGCTTGCATGGAGGAGGATCGTTGTGGGACATGGACGGCTGTGTGCCATGTTAAACTTTGAAACAATTAAACTTGTGTTTTGATTTAAGACTTATGCTTCCGCTTGCAACTTAACTATGTTTTGTTTGAACACCAATTGTATTGGTTGGATTTTATAACTACTTATATGCTTGTTCAATATGATTGGTGGCTGGATCCTGGTCAGTCACGCCTCCAAGCGGTAGTACTCCGCAGGTGGATTTTGGGGGTGTGACACCGTTGTTCTTGTCACGTCCTAAGGTACTGCCCATGGCGTTAGTAATTTCACATCCCATATTCCAGTCGGTTTTTAGCGTTCATACCCCGATTAATTCGTAAGAGTTGCCTCCCAGACGTGGCTTACTTGGGTTAGGAACTCGATTGAAGTCAACCTACTGATGTTCGTAGTCAGTGAGCAGGGTCATCCTAACACTAGGGTTGGTAATGCATCACGTTCATCTTTTTGTCCACCGGTCTTGCGAGTCGACAACGCATGGTAAATCGTTAGAGAATCACAGAGGTGTCCATACTTCTGAATTTGAGGCGTCAATTTTGTTGCATCAAAGTAAGAGAGAAAAGTGAGAAAGTATAGACCAACCATTTAACGTTTCGACATCTGCCTCAAAGACGTTCGCACTAATATCTAACATTTCTACACGGCTTGCTAGACGTTCAGTTACGTGTTCAGGTATCACTCAATACCATCAAGACTCGTGAGGGTTCAGAGGGAAGTGAAAGGACCACGTTCAAACAGGTGACAGTCATTACTATGACCCCTACGGATCGTTTTGTTTCACATTTGGCCGAATAAAGAATGGAACCCCTTTCACACTTGTTAGGCCTTGTTGGGACTCACATGCACCCCACATTATTATTATGTGTGCACCCACAATAATAACATGATTTGCATGCTCTTCTCTGCTCCTCCTAACTCGTGTTAAATAGTTCCTCGGACTTGAGTAGCAAACAAAGAACATCACAAAACATGGGTCATGAATGTCTAGGGGAAACGCCACACTATTAATCACATACACAGGAAAGTAACACATGATTTCGTATTGTAGTGCTAAATGTGCTATCACATTCAATATCATACATAGGTGTTCACTAGTTATGTAGTGCAATGAGTAAACGAGAGACGAACCTTGCAGTCTGGAGCTGGGTGTCATGGTCGTATTCAGAACTTGTTCGGTTATAGTTTGGTTTTATTAAAACGTTTTAAAACCAAGTTCACTATAACCAGTGGCTCTGATACCAAACTATCACACCCCCAAAATACCACATGCAGAATCCCCCACGAGACGTGTGACATACTAGGATCTAGCCACTAATCACATTGAACTCATAACAAGATTTCAAACAAAAGCTTTCATTCATTAAGATAAAGTGTTACAAAACCTTATTTATAGCTCGTTGTGTTTAGCGGAAGCATAATACAAAGTTTAATCAAAACCCAAGTGTATGTAACCAAGTAGTCTTGCTCAAGTTTCCATGTATCTCGACCCATGACCACTCCAGCATCCCAGACAGCAAGCTCCACATCCACACATAACTATAACATGCGAGCATGCACACAAGTGTATCAGACAACGCTGGTGAGTTCACAGTTTTATGAAAACGTTTGGTTACCAAGTGTTTAATCCAGATTAATAACAATTCCGAAAGTAATGTTGATAATAACTCGAGTACCGAACAAGATGGCTCCAGATTATTTTTTCTCTTCCCCAATGCCCCTATCTAAGCATTGGTCATGACTAGGTCATTAGTTCACACCCCTCCTCTCAGGTACAGGGTGACAAACAAGATGGGACTTAATGGTGATAGGAATTGAGTGTATTATCCAACGTCCCAGTTTTTTCCCAAATGACTTATTCCTCTCAGGAATACCCAATGACTGTCCCACCCACAAGGACGCATGCTCAAGAGGAATGAACTCACCTAAGATTGCTCGGATTGTTAAGTTACTTTACCCATTCCAAGTTGGTCAACCAAACCCTACCGTGGTTACCAGAGATGATCAGTTTTGTATACACACATCTAGATCACGTATTCAACAAGTCACAAGTAACAGTATTGACACGTAACACATATCAAACTCTTATATTTCATACACGTTCATAACACAAGTTCATGTTCCAAATGGTAGTTACCAAATAAATCAGTTTCACAGTCAGGCACATATTTTCACAGATTGCATTCATCACAAAGATCACTGTATAACATGTAGCAAGTACTCAGTTCTCATACAAGCCCACATCCCATGTGCAAGTCTCATAATCACATTTAAAAGGCGAATTGGCTACTCGCACTAGTCAAGTCAAGACCCTCCTTTCTAGTTAACATTATTATCATGCAACATACACATGTGTCAAGTATCATAAAACAACATAACTCGTTCACTGTTCCGACCGTTGCCTACACGGCGAAGAACTATTCTTCGCCGAAGATGGTTATGGCGAACCATCCACTCGACGAAGATCTATACCTCGTCTAAGAAATAGGGGTGACGAAGATTCGTATAGTTCGTCAAAAGGTATGCCGACGAAGAATCCAAAGGTTCGTCAAACATCAGACGACGAAGAATCCAAGGAGTTCGTCACCCTGGGTTCTTCGTCCGGGGGGGGGGGGTTGTTCGTCGCTGTCTTTAACAGATCCTCATTCAATTTTTTATTCAAGCAGTTTACTTCCATTGATCTAGATGAATCCCTACTCTCCATTTTAGCAATTAACACCATTATCAACATCTAACCACCCAAGTAAAACCAACCCAAAACATTCCAGCCGTTCATGTGCACATAGCAATATATTGGCAGCATTATGTTTAAGTGACAAGAGCCCTAGTTTATCATATTCATTAGTTAACATCATGAACCAATCACAAGGACCCTACTTATCTTTTAACCAATTCTAGTAGATGAAATGTTCATATAACCCCTATTCACGTTTGCTAGTACAACACCAATTCAGTTTGCATATCCACATAAAACAATACCTAACACACAATTCTTCCTGAAACCGCCTATCATGAAAACCATTTTTTGAACATCATATCTCTCAAAACCGGAAGACAACACATAATCATCATACATTAACGAAATCAGTAAACCATCATCCTATCCGTTTATGTACAACACCCATATTCGGATTCTTATCTCGCATGCATATCATAACGACACATACTTCTAACATCAATAATCATGGACACTACACAAATAACCAATCAAGAAATCATAACTAGCAAGTTAATATACTGACCGAATGTGAGGATGCGTGAGATGACGTTTCGAAGATAGGAGAACATCGATTGGGAAGGCTGCCGTCGCTCCAAGAGGTGAGTGCTAGGGTTTGATCATGCTTTAGAAACTCCCAAATATACACACAGGAGAGAGCTGGGCCTGAGACAGCTTGGGCTCGGGGAAAAGACTGGGCTGAGAGCCCTTTCGGCGAAGAGTCTGTTCATGACGAAGGATATACTTCGCCGAGTGACGAAGATGACGAAGGTCCAAGTTTCATCGAGCATGATAATGACGAAGGATCATAACTTTGTCGAGTTATGAATTATACACAAAACAACCACACATAACATTATCTTAATCATTTATCAAACATGCATAAGTTACAACACAAAACAAGCTATGAAAACAGAGTTTTGAACAAGTAATGCTTAGAGGAGAAACCTTGAAATCTTGGATTGTCACACTACTGCAAGTCTTGCAAGAAGAAACATTCAGGAAAATGTTCTACTTACTGCAACTTCTGCAAGATACCTGGACACAAGGAAGAAGACTTCATGAAGAAACCCAGTAATGGAGTGTGATTCAATTGTGGAGAAAAGGGGCATATTAAACCGAACTGTCCGAAACTAGTTCCAGCCATGAACAACAAGACTACTAAGAATGCTAGAGCTTTTGTTCTAACAGTAGAAGAAGCCAGGATAATTCCGGATGTGATTGCCAGTACGTTTTTAGTTAATAATGTTTTTGCTAAAGTATTATTTGACTCTGGTGCGAACCAAAGTTTTATTAATACTTCATTTTACAAAATTCTTAATCAACCATTAACTAAACTTCAACAAGAATGTCTAATGGAGACGGCAAATGGAGAATCCATTAAGATCACTGAAATCTTGCAGGGAGCAAGAATAGAGATTCTAAACCATAAGTTTATTGCCAACCTTTACCCAATGAACCTAGCCGAATTTGATATTGTCCTAGGAATGGATTGGTTAGTAGCCAATAAAGCCAGTATTTTATGTGATCAAAAGTCAATACAAGTAAATTCACCAAAAGGTGAAAAGATCACAATTCAAGGAGATAAGCCAACTAGATCTACGAAAATTTATCTCTGTGATGAAAACATCTAGCTATGCAAGAAAAGGATCATTAGTGTATATGATTTCCATAATCATTAACAATAAAGGAAAAGAATTGAAAGATATTCCCGTAGTATCTCAATTCTCAGATGTTTTTCCTGAAGAGTTACCGGACTACCTCCAGATAGGGAAGTTGAATTCAGAATTCATCTACTACCAGGGACAACACTGATTGCAAAAGCACCCTACCGTTTGGTGCCAACAGAGATGCAAGAATTGAAGAAACAGTTGGACGAACTTCTGGAGAAAGGTTTCATACAACCAAGTTCATCACCTTGGGGAGCACCAATCTTGTTTGTCAAGAAAAAGGATGGATCAATGCGTATGTGCATTGATTACCGAGAATTGAACAAAGTTACGATTAAAAATTGATACCCATTACCGAGAATCAATGATCTATTTGATCAACTGCAAGGAGCTCGATTCTTTTCTAAGATCGATTTACGTTTAGGATATCATCAACTGAAAGTACAGGAAGGGGACATTCCTAAAACTGCCTTCAGAACAAGGTATGGCCATTATGAATTTACTGTTATGCCATTTGGTCTAACCAATGCCCCAGCCGCATTTATGGACATGATGAACATAATATGTAAACCATATCTGGATAAATTCATAATTGTCTTTATAGATGATATTCTCATTTACTCTAAGAGTAAAGAGGAACATGCAGCGCATCTGCATGCACTTCTTACATTATTGAGAAAGGAAAAGCTTTATGCTAAATTCTCAAAATGTGAATTTTGGTTAAAAGAAGTACAATTTCTTGGACATTTAGTTAATCATGAAGGAATTCATGTGGATCCCACAAAGATCGAGGCGATTACTAAATGGAACGTCCCTGAATCACCAACGGATATGAGAAGTTTTTTTGGACTGGCAGGTTATTATAGACGGTTTATCCGAGATTTCTCTAGGATAGCCATTCCTTTAACAAAACTGACCTGTAAATCAATTAAGTTTGAATGGGGACCAAAACAGGAAGAAGCCTTTAGAATCCTTAAGCAAAGATTAACCAACGCACCCATACTAGTGTTACCAGAAGGAACCGAAGACTTTGTAGTCTATTGTGACGCTTCTAAGTTAGGTTATGGATGTGTGTTAATGCAACGTCAAAAGGTTATAGCCTATGCCTCTAGACAACTTAAGACATGAAGAGAATTATGCAACCCATGATTTAGAATTAGGAGCCATAATTTTTGCCCTTAAAAATTGGAGACATTACCTTTACGATAGTAAGTTTACCATTTTCACCGATCACAAGAGTTTAAGATATGTTTTCGGGCAAAAAGAGTTAAATATGAGACAGAGACGCTGGATGGAAATTCTTAGTGATTATGATTGTAGTATCCAGTATCATGCAGGAAAAGCTAATATAGTAGCTGATTCTTTAAGTCGAAAGTATCATGATAAGCCCAGAAGAGTACGTTCTCTCAAATTAAATCTGCAGATAGATTTAAATGAGCAAATTAGAGCAATACAAGAATCAGTAATCAAGGATGATACTGAGAAATTAAAGGGAATGATTAAGGAATTAGAACAAGGAACATATGGAGTTTGGAGATTCCATAAGAAAATAATTTGGATACCTAAACAAGGAAACCTACGCCACCGAATTTTAGAAGAAACCCATAAGTCTAAGTATACGATACATCCCGGTAGTGATAAGATGTATCAAGAATTAAGAAAGAATTTCTGGTGGATAGGAATGAAAAAGGATATACCAGCTTATGTTGTCAAGTGTCTAACCTGTTCACAAGTTAAAGCTGAACATCAGAAACCCTCAGCTTTATTGCAGCAATTAGAAATGCCTGTATGGAAATGGGAATGGATAACAATGGACTTTGTTACCAAATTACCCAAGACAAGAAAAGGTAATGATACAATTTGGGTGATTGTAGATAGATTAACCAAGTCTGCTCATTTCTTATCGATGAAGGAAACTTTTAGTATGGAACAATTAGCCAAGTTATATGTAAATGAAATAGTTTCATTACATGGAATTCCTTTATCTATTGTGTCTGATAGAGATAGCCGTTTTACTTCTCATTTTTGGACTAGTTTCCAAAAAGCAATGGGAACCAAGTTAAATCTAAGCATAGCTTATCATCCTCAAGCTGACGGACAAAGCGAAA
>JARYGA010009823.1:0-32452 GCA_030545235.1 Helianthus tuberosus | reverse complement strand
AATCTCACATTATAGACTTGTCCAACAATTGGCCTCGAACAGACAGTCCTGGTTTATAAAGCAAACTATAAACACAACACACTTTTGTAAACAAACTACAAAAAGAAAGGTTTTTTTATTACAAAACGAATGTACAATAGGAAGCCCTATTGGCCCTTACAAGAAAAACAAATACAAGCTAGAAAACACGACAAATAGACTAAAGCACAGTTTCTAGCAAACAACCAAGGGTCTTCAGGAAAGCGCCAGCTTGATCCCTGGCAAAAAACTCCTGCAAAAAAAAACACACCAAAAAGCAAGCAAAAGCAAGATAGCGATGTACAGTCATAAGTCATATGATTAAGTACTAGGAGAACCCCTACACAAAGGTTCTCCCCCTAAAAAGTTAAAAGTATCCAAAAGCGTATAATTGTTTAGGTTACAACCATATCGAAGTGGGTTAATGTTCAGAAATTACTGGGAACCACCCCCAGACGAAGACTTCGGAGACGAGGGGCTGGCATAAGCAAACAGGGCTTTCAATTCATCGATGGATATCATGGGATGCTCCAGGATCTTCTCGAGAAGGGTCGGGGTTTTACCCCCAAACTCCTTGTCCACTTAGATAATTGCTTCTTTGCTTTGGAATTGTAAAGCGGAGTTTCCTTCCTGCCCAGACCCTGAGCAGAGTAAATATACCCATCCTTTAGCCCCGCCTGGTACCCAACATCCCGGTACGCCCTATACACCTGCTCAAGACCACTCTTGAACTCCTCCGATTGAGAGACGGCAGTAAGAAAGGCTCCGAAGCCTTCAGAAATCAACCAATGCTTCTCCTTAGCCAACCGCTGGTTATCATCAGATGTCATCCCATATTCAGCATACATCGCTTCCAGATCTCTCTGAGAAACAGAGTCAAGCTCCTTTTGATGCTTCAGCTCAGCGGCTAGCTCCTCCTTCTCTTCCACCAAAGCTGCCATCTCCCTCTCCCAGGCTCGCTCCCTCCGCTCCAGCATAGCTCCAGCCCCCTGAGCAAAAGACATCATAAAGAATCCAAAAGTAGTTGGAAAATAAAATAAAAGAAGGGGGGAGAAGGGAGAAAGGCTATATACCTTCTCCTCTTGCAGTTTTCGTTCAGCCTCAACCACTTGATATCGAAGTTCAGCTGCAACAGATTGGGAAGTCTTAAGTTCATCCTTGAGTCCTTCATTCTCCTTCCTCAAATCATCAACCCGCTGCAGCATCCCAGCTCCCCTGAAAAAGCTCTCACAAAGTGACATGTTGTACTAATCCTCAAAAAGGTCATCCCTCAAGGCAGAATTCATGAACCTATGGGAGGGAGGAACAGCATGACTCAAAAAATCCCTGGCAGTTTCAGGAGTCCATATCACCGAAGAATGAGTTATTTTCCACTTAGGAACGTAGGTGAAAGGGAGGGCATCAGCAAACAGGGGAGCCAAAGGGGATCGATGAGCAAGACTCTCAAATTGAGAAGGTTTACTGGTCCCAGTAGCATGATGAGGAGAAACCTCAAAAGCTGAGGCAACACGAGCAATGCTTACTTCCGGAGTCTTGTCCCGAACACGGGAAGAGGAAGGGCCAGTAGGGATCTCTATTGGATCATGATAACTTCCCTACTCGGACAAAGAAAGAAAAAAGAACATCAAAAATCCCCCAAAAGCAAAGCGAATACAAGACAACAAGAAAAAGAAAAAGTAAACTCACCAACAAGGGTGCACTCACAAGGCTGGAGGGCCACAGGTGCTTAGGCAAAGAGCCCTTAACCCCAACAGGGGGAAGTTCGGAAGCAGCCTTTGTTGAAGTAGGGGGTTTCTGTCCGCTAGCACTCCGGAGCCTCTGTCGAATGTCACGAGGAGCAGGGGTTGGCTTAGGACTAACGGCTTTCCTCTTACGAGCCAAACGGCACTCCAGATCTTCATCATCATCAAGACTAGAACGATTAACGAGAAGGGGACCAGGGGAACTCTCCTCCCCCATCAGAAGAAGTCCCCTCACCTTTTCCCGTAGCAACGGAGCCCCCGGCCTGAACAGACCCTCCAGTAGCCCATCTCAACACTCCGGTTCAAACCCGGTTCAACTTCATCACCAGCCACAAACTTAACATCCTTATAATCCCCTTGGAGCAGTTTCCACAAAGTCAACTCTGCACAAGAGAAACACCAAAGATGACTGCACAAATCTCAAAGAATAACAACAGATACAACAAGTCCAGGGAAAAAAGATACCTTTTTTACCAAAGAAGGCCTTGGGGCGAACTGAGTAGGAGGGGCTCAAACCCCCCATAGCCAGAATTCCCTCAGAAAAAGTAAAATCCCTCGTCGTATTTTCATACATTCGCTTCCATTGGACGATCTCGCCGGCAGACAAAATGGGAATACTGTCTTCAATGGCAGCCTCGGCATCCTTCGGCAGTGGAGACTCCGGTATCATGGCAGCAGAAACAAAGATAAACCTACTCTTCTATTCCTTAGGGTAAGTGGAAGTCGGCATAAAGGTATAACAGGGCTTCGACACACTATCCTTTCGCTTGGCAAAAGTGAACCAATCCCCAGCAGAGATTAGTTTATAAAACATGCAAAACAAAGGGACAGACGGTTCGCCGGAGACAGCCGCACAGGATAACTCGAAATGTACCACCCTCATAAACCCTAGAGGGTGCAATTGAGAGAAATGAACACCGAAGTGCCGCAATAGGGCTATCTTGAAGGGAGAAAGGGGGTACCGGACTCCACAGGAGGAAAATGCCAGAGTGTAAAGGACAATCCTATCAGGGGTGCACTCAGCCGGTTCATTAGGACCCGGCAAGGTAGGAGAAAAACGCTCAGGAATATTGTAAGTCTCGACGAAGGACTTCAAGTCCTTCGTTGTAAAGACCGATCGAATCGCGGAGCGGCCGGTACGGCTCATGGTTAAGAGAAAGAGGGTGATCGGAGAAATATGAGGGAAAGAAAGAAAGAACCAGAAGAAATTGAGAAGAAGTTTGAGGGAAAATAGGGGTATTTAAAAGAAGTAACTGACAAGCAGGAAACCGTCACATCAACAATCCCTTCAAATTTTAAAAAGAGTGTGCACGTGTATTAATGGGATTAAACCCCCGCCACTAATATTCGGCGTAATGATGGGCCTCGAGAAAAGGAAGGGCAATTAATAGTTAGACAAAAACGGGCCCACATTCGCAGCCCAAGAAAGTTAACCTCCTTCCTGTACAGTTGTAACTCAGCCCCGGATCATGAGCCTTGAGCCTCAGAACCAGGGACTAAAGATGACTTGACGACGGACCAATGGGAAATCCCATTTACCCGCTTTGGGCTGTCCTCATGCGGGCCCAACAGGCAAGGCCCAAAAGCAGCTTACCTTGCCCATTAAGGTTTCCCCTCATAGAATAGGCGGGAAACAAGGATTTGGAGAACACAGGCTACATTTAATGCCTAATATGAAATGGATCTCGGCTGGAGTTGTATTTCTCCAGCCGGAAACAATAAATGAGGCTGCCATCTTACCGTTGGGGGTTAGACACGTGTCTGAGCCCCCCGAAGACTCCCAGAATCCGTTAGATCATCTCATTGAAATATTTCACATGGAAGTTAAGGTTTCATACTTATATAAGAGTGAGGAGCGGCAATCATGGAAGAACTCATGGTATTGCATTAAGTGTTCTCTCATTTATTCCGACCAAGATTCTCCTACATTAAACACACACACATTTATTAGATTCACACCCTAGAGGAACATTCCGGTGATCACACTCATCGGAATAAACTCCTCAAGCTTTCCGGCAAGTTTACTTATTCTCACGCCGGAGCTTGGTCACGGATCCCCCTCCCGGGGCCCTCCGTGACGAGGCTAACGGTTTACTTTTTTGTAGCAACGAAGGCCGGGATATTTTGACGTCAGCGAAGACCCCTTGAACGTCATCCGGGACTCGGGTATTCGACAACTATATAATGCTTGAGTTGGATAAATAGTTGTAACAAAGAATAGCTTTTAATGTTATGTATCATAATTGGATTTTTCAAAGAGTGAATAATTTATTATAAACTCTTTTGATTGTAAACAACTAGTGGAATGCCCTGCCCGAATTGTGGGGCGCTAAACCGAATATATCTCAGTTTGATAGCACTTACGCTTTTGTTTAGGTTACTTGTACATACCATTCATAATGCGATCTCAATAAAATAACATGGGGACGTAGATAAAAATACCATCGTCAAAGGAAAAAGAAACATTTATAAACTTTAGGAACTATAGAGTAACTTTATTAAAGTCAATGAGTAGTAGCGTAAACTGAGTTAAAAAAAATGGGTAAAGTTGAGGGATATTAAATAATATTTTCAGCAAAAAAAAGGATAAAACTTTGTCCTTCCCAAGTTTCAAACCAAGGTCACTTCTCTAGCTTTGGCATAAATCAACCACTCCACCACACACCATTTTAATGCTATGGTTTGCTCTCAACTAAATAAACATTGATACGAAAAACGGAACAAATTTTTTTTAATGAAAGACCTAGTGGATGCCACATGTCATCCACTGGTTGGTTGCCGCCTTTTTTCACCAATAAAAACACTTTGCCGCCCCTTTTTAACGAATAACAACAATTTACTGTTCCCTATATAGGGATTACTTTTAGTGACTTAGAAGTTAGAGTAATCAAAACCTACTTTTTTTTTAATGCAAACGACATTTTATTCAACACCCAAAGGTTTTGCTAATACAAAATGGTTAGTAAGTAACTAATCCAACCACCTCAAAATTTTAATCACCTATTACAATTTAAACATTTTTATAAAAATTTCAAGATAAATTTTCGAAATTCACCCAATTGCTCCAATCCAGATTATGTTTCTTCGCCCGACTTTTTATCTATAGGAAAGATTACGTTTCTTGCTTTCCATATGGTCAAACAAGATGCCAAAATTACCGTTTGAATATATCTGCTTTTGATTTTGTTGATCGCCAGGTTTTTGTATAGTTCCAGAAGTTCCTTCATAGAGTATGCATAGATCGGTTTAACATCGCACCAAAGACTTACCTTATGCCAAATGATAACTGCCACATAACATCCGGTAAATAAATGATTTGCATTCTCTTCACAGTCTCCACACAGTTTTCACATCGGAGAGCTTGATTGTATACCTCTACTCTTTAAACCCTTCATTGTTGCTAGCCGATCTTGCATTCCCCTCCAACCGAAAATATTTACTTTTTTTGGTGCCCATTTCACCTAGTCGTATGGGCAATATGGTACCACAAACCGACATAATGCTGCCCTTGTAAAGTTTACCGAAAATATCCCATCCCCGCTAAACGTCCATTTCCACTTGTCTGAATGATTTCCCAAGTAAGTAATTTGTAGCAGGTTTGTTAATTGTTGTAATTGACTTGAAAGTCCACTCGAGTTTGGATTTAATTGTGACAACTTTCAAAAATCCAGGTATCCGTACAATTAATTAATCTTGATTAATGCTTAATGACTGTGCTGAATTACAAATTAACTGCTTTCTGATTACTGCCATACACATACATGAGCATCATACATTGTTTAATGTCATATCAATATTGCATGAAAGCTATATTGCCTTGAATGATGCACAAAGCACATTAGAACAGTAAACGGATAAATCAGCAAATGCTGACAGAACTCAGCACATAGACAGACAGTGTTTTGAGACAAAGTATCAGCCAGAAACCAAGTACTACACTAGTATAGAGTGTATGAAAGTAAGGATCATAAAACTGTTTTTCTAGGTGATAGTTTAAGTGCCGGAAAGTGCCTAAAACTCACCCAAAGTGCTGAATACAGCAAAATTCAGCATAAATAAGCATTTTAACATACTTATTTTATGCAGAAACATGGTAAAATGGTCCTGAATGCTTTCCTAAGTGCCGGGAATTAAAAGTGTCACAAAAGGGTACATAAAGAACACTAAACTGCAAGTTTAGCACTTTAACAAACCAGTATCCAACCGAACAACCGGACACTACCCGAAACACCAAATTTACACTAGAAGCACTGTTTTAATGTTTCCGAGCTAGTTATGATCCCCGAACATCATAACACCTCCTAAAAATATCTAATAACTGAAACACGTAACGAACACTTGGATTTGAACTAAATTGCAACTAAAGGTTTAAACCTACACCTATACCCCCCCCCCACCACCTATGGGACAGGCGGACAGCCATACTTGGCCCCATGCCTTCAAGATTTTATTTCTATATTATACTAGATCTTGTGCTTACTTTTTAGAACATATTACACATAAGTTAAAAAGGATGATGGATATAAGAAGAACATGGGAGGTTCAAGATCATAATTCTCACACACTAACACACACTCATCTTTCTCCCTCTCTTGCTCTCATTCTTGGCCGAAACCCACCACAACCACCATCACTTTCATTTCCTCATCTCATCCATCCTAAGATCATACAAAGGTACTAGGAGGTATACAAAGAAGCTTGGTGGCTTTGGATCTTGAAGGACCTTCTCTATTTGCTTTCATCCACTCATTTTCTACTCTTGAATCATCCCTAGCCTTGTGCTAGTGGTAAGATCCTTGTACACTCTATGTTACATCTATTTTTAGTGGTTAATGATGAATCATGATCAAAAGTACCAAGAACACTAAAGAATCATATGAAGTAAACATGAATATAAGCTTGTTTAGTAAAGATATCTTCATGAATATAAGTTGTTATGCTTGTTGATCTTTGATTGTTTGTAGAAGTGATGTTAATCATCATAAGGTCTTGCTAAATCATGATTAAAAACATAGTTTAGCAAGATGTGAAAGTATAAATTGTTGTATAATGATGGATCATCTACACTTAAAGCATGAACTTGAAGAAAATAATGTTTTCTTGAAAAACTATGATCCCTTTTAACTTATGTGTATTATGAAGGATTTCAAAGAAACCAAGTTAAAAACATAAGTTTCATATAATCATTGGTTCTTACATAAACAAGACTTGTTTTTAGTGATTAACCAAGTGTAGAAACACTTGTGTAACAAGAAAATTTCATTAAGAAACAATTTTGTAAAGCATGATTACAAGTTGTAAACATCTAAATCTTTCAAGAATGATGTTTTTAAATAAACAACCACACTTTGAAGGATAACTAAACTCACTAAACACACTACCAAGTTACTACAAATTTTCATAAACTTTCAAGTTCATGAAGTAGTGGAATAAGCATGATTTTGGCAAAATTGGTAAGTGAAAGTTGTTTAGTGTTGATTATGGATTGATTGTGATGATTTTACAAAAGAAAATGATATGCTTGAAAGCATGGAAATCTCCATTTTTAGGGGAAACTATGACAAAATTTTCTCAAAATATAAACACTTAGAAAAATATTTATAAACATACACTTACAAGTGTATTTTCAACCATAAATGGTTACATAAACTATGCCATAATTTTTGTTACAAAAATATAAGTATTGGAGGTTGGTTTTTATAAATAAAAGTGGTTAAACATATATTTAGAATATATATACATTGAAGACACATATGTGTGATTATGTGTATACTTTGTGTAATAGATATATTATTTTAGGACTTGAAATAATATAACACATCAAAATACCAAGGATTACCATCCAAAATATTACCAAAATCCCAAGGAATAAGTATATAAGTTACACACTAAATATTGGCGAAACCGAACAAGAAATGTAACTTACAAAATATTCCGGAAAATATATTCACAAGTATATTTTGGTAAATAATATTTTGGACACAAGGAAACGAAAGCATGATTTTTATGATTATTGATGTGTGTAAAATGCAACATATAAATTACATCAAATAAGGCATAAAACTAACCCTTTTTAAGTACTAATATTGGAAAAAGAGTGTTTTTGTCTTCCTTTTGTATTTTCAGGATTAAATGAGCTCAAAAACGCAAAAGAAGCAAAAAGACAGCTAAATCCAACATAAATACAAGAAAAGGAACATTAGTGGACTGCCCGACCCCTCAACGGCACCTTCCAAAGCAAATTAGAGAAGTCAGAAGACTGAAGACGCCCCGTGCTCAGCTAGCACGGGGCCGTGCCCAAGAAGCAGCAGAAAAGACAAACCTATAGAAGCTTCTATTGCCCACCACGGGCCGTGCCCAGCGGACACGGGGGCGTGTCGAAAGTACAGCAGGCGCATTTATTGTAATTGCGAATTACAATTAATGAGGAGAGAGAGTGTCAGACAGGCACGGGGCCGTGCCCAGTGGACACGGGGCCGTGCCCAGCTCTCTGTTCAGCCTATAAATAGGAGTGCTTGGATTCATTTCATCTCATCCCTTGGCACACCACCTCTCTCACACTTCATCCACCACCCACCACCATCACAACACCATCATCCACCACCATCATCCATTGTCCATCGTAGAGTGTGTGAGTCGTCTCGGGATCCAAGATTGATCGTAAGAGTTCTTGACAATCAAGGCCATGTTTGCCTAAGTCTCTTACATCACTTGGTGAAGACAAAGTGTCTAGTATAATACTTTTTATTTCTAATCTTTTGCACTTTTTATTTGGTTTTGTATTAATGACTTTAATAACTAGTTACTTATGTTGAAGGTGATCTTTCCTTATCGTTTGTCCGTGGTGTCTTGGCATTATTTTATTGTCTATATAAAATAAAGGATTTTCACCATTCATATCTCCACGGTCTATATGGAGGTATGTTGGCTACCTGGTCGGGGGTTAAGGGAACGGTTTGGTAAAGGTCTTGCCATTGTTCAGCGTTTAGAGGTCCTGCAATGGACCTGGGTCAAATTTAGTAGGACCTCCTTCAATACTTCACGGTATTGGATGGCGGGGGTCCAAACTCTTTGACCCCCTCATAAGTTAACTACTATTAATACTATAACCCGGCTATTTAGGACTGTATCCCTGCTGACTCAGACTACTTAGCCGAGGGTAACGTCGCCGCCAAAAGCGGGGCCTACCACAATACTGCATTAATAACTTAATTCATTATCTTCCAATAATCCACCCTTTTAGGATTGTATCCTTGCTGACTCAAACTACTGGGGTGAGGGTAACGTCACCTTCAAAAGAGGGGTCTACTACAATAACTAAGATAATCTCTTAATTATGTGCAAAAGTGCGGAAATAATCAAAGGTTATACTAGATACAAGTCGGAACCAAGTGATTCATCTTGTCTATCTGTTTTTATTTTATTTTTATTTTCAGCATTTTAGTTAGTTTTTATTTTTCTTAGTTTAAAACATTTTTTTCTAAACTTTTATTTTGGTTAGAGGTTGAGGATAAACCGGTATTAAAAGCTCTTGTGTCCTTGGACGACCTCGGTATCTTACCAACGCTATACTACACTCAACGATGGGTGCACTTGCCCATATGTGTGTTTAGTGTTAGTGAAATATCGTGTTTTATAAATTTAAAACTTGGCTAAAATAAGTGTTAAAAAGGGCTTAAAATATACACCTAATATATACGACACTTCACACGCATCAAGTTTTTGGCGCCGCTGCCGGGGACACAAGGATTTTAAGAAAGCTTAAAATCGACGGCCTAATCAGTTTTTCAAAACCTTTTTAAAGCGCGCACATTTTTCTGCATTTTAGTTTAGATTTGCATTCACAGTAGCCTGTACACGGGGCCGTGTTCACTGAACACGGGGCCGTGTTCATTGAACACGGGGCCGTGCTGCACATCTTTATAAAAACACCCAGTAACAGTAACTTGAACACGGGCCGTGCTCACTGAACACGCCCCGTGCTCAACGAAATCAGTAAATTTAATTAAAACGCCCAGATACAGATCCTGAACACGGGGCCGTGCTCACTGAACACGGGGCCGTGTCCAGCCTCTGTTTCCGTTTTTATTTTTGTTTTCTGATCTCGAGACTCGGTTGTGGTCTGCTGAGTGATTCTTATGGATCAATACTCAGGAGGTTACAACTACACCTATGATGAGGATGATTATAGGGGTAATTATTGCACTAATTGTCGTAATGCACGTTCGATTCAAAATAATCACTCATATCAACCATCCAATTCATGCACCTATTATGAGGAGCCCAGGTACGAGCCATCAACTTCATACACATCCTATGAAGACCAAAGGTATGAACCTCCTCCCTCATACTCATATTTTGATGAACCAAGGTATGAGCCCTCATACTCATACTTTGAGGAACCAAGATATGAGCCACCACCTTCGTATGCTTATTATGAGGAACATTGGCGTGAACAACCCACCTGATATGAGTATTATGAAGAACAAAATTACGAACCTTATCCATCATATGCTTACAATGAAGACCAATGGTGCGAACCATCGACTTCATATGGGTATTATGAGGAACAAAGGGTCGAACAACCGGATTCAAGCTTAGAAAATAATGATTCTTTTTCTACAACCGAAGTGACCGATAGGATATTAGAACACATTAGAGTTATCGATCGATGTATAAAAGAAGCTCGCGCAAGGGAAGAGGAGTCCCGCGCAAGAGAAGAACTAAAAAAGGAAGAGATAACTGAAAATGTTAAAATGGAAGAACAAATAAGTGAAAAACCGACACATGAGTTAAACAACGAAAAAGGTGAGTCCCACAACGTTAAAATTCAAGAAGAGTCTAATTTTGAAGAAATTAATCTCTTGTCACCTTCTTTCGAAAATCATTGTTTAGTACCCACTCATGCTAAGTTTTTAAAAGAGTTAAACACTAACACTAAAATTGACGAAACGGTAAGTATTAAGTTAACTAATGATCAAACTTCACTAATAAAAGAAGACCCGTTTGAAATTAGCATTACATCGGTTCCATGTTTCTTTCAAAATTCGTTTATTAGTAATGTCACAATCGATAAAGATCTTTGTGTTAACATAATGCCTAACTACATTTTCGAAAAATTAAGTATTAGTGATTTTTCTCCACTTCAAATACCCATTTTTCTATCCAATCGGAATGTAATAAAATCAATCGGTATAGTTGAAGATGTCTTGGTTCAAACAAATCAAATGGTAATCCCAACCGACTTTGTCATCCTCGATGACGCTCCTCTAGTGTTGGGAAGACCATTTGTAAAAACTCACGAAGCTTTGAAAAACCGGAAGTTCAATAATCTACCTCTTCAATTAGGGGCATTTAAAAGAAGTGTCGATCTTGAACGATCAATGAAATATCCATTCGGCAATAATGACCCCCTAATTGAAGATGAAGATGAACCACCCGATACAAGTGAAGAGATTGACCACTTTGTTGAAGAAGAGGTCGCCATAGAACAAACTTTTAAAGTTCTTGATCGAAACGAGCAACCAAATAAGGAGTCTCCTAAAGACCCACCACTTGAGCTCAAAGAACTTCCAAAAGATTTGGAATATGCTTTTCTAGACAAAGATGGTAAGTTACCTGTAATTATTTCATCTAAATTAGATAACTTAGAAAAAGAAAAATTAATTAATCTTTTGAAAAAACACAAAAATGCAATAGCTTGGAAACTTGTGGACATAAAAGGAATTAGTCCTTCTATGTGCACACACAAAATTTTGATGAATGATGACTACAAATCGGTCATACAACCACAACGTCGAGTAAATCCAAATGTTCAAGAAGTGGTTAAAAACGAAGTCATCAAGTTACTTGACGCCGGACTTATCTATCCTATCTCTGATAGTCCTTGGGTGAGTCCCGTTCAAGTAGTTCCAAAGAAAGGAGGTATGACGGTAATAACTAACGAAAAGAATGAACTAATACCAACGAGAACCGTCACAGGATGGAGAGTATGTATAGATTATAGACAATTAAATGAAGCAACAAGAAAGGATCATTTTCCTTTACCCTTCATTGATCAAATGTTAGAAAGATTATCCGGTCATAAATTTTACTGTTTCTTGGATGGTTTTTCAGGTTACTTTCAAATTCCGATAGCACCCGAAGACCAAGAAAAGACAACTTTCACATGTCCCTATGGAACTTTTGCTTATCGACGCATGCCGTTTGCTCTATGTAATGCCCCAGCAACATTCCAACGTTGCATGGTAGCTATTTTCCATGACATGATAGAAAAGACAATGGAAGTCTTCATGGACGACTTTTCTATCTTTGGGGATTCATATGACCAATGCCTCGATAACCTTGAACGAATGCTATCCCGATGTGAGGAAACTAACCTCGCCCTTAATTGGGAAAAATGCCATTTCATGGTAACGGAGGGAATAGTACTCGGTCACAAGATCTCAAGCGAAGGAATGGAGGTGGATCGAGCCAAAATAGATACCATTTCTAGATTACCACCTCCATCCTCCGTACGAGCTATCAGAAGTTTCCTAGGGCATGCCGGATTTTATAGACGATTTATCAAAGACTTTTCAAAAATCTCAAGGCCTCTAACGAAGTTACTTGAAAAAGATGCTCCTTTCATCTTTGACAAGGATTGCAATCAAGCATTTCTAACCCTAAAGGAAATGCTAGTCAATGCACCTATCATGATAGCGCCTGATTGGAAATTTCCTTTCGAAATCATGTGTGATGCTAGTGACTTTGCAGTTGGAGCTGTCTTGGGACAGAGAAAAGAAAAGCATTTCCACCCAATCTATTATGCTAGTAAAACACTTAACGATGCACAAGAAAATTACACAACAACTGAAAAAGAGTTACTAGCTGTGGTATTTGCTTTTGATAAATTTCGTTCTTATCTTGTTCTTTCTAAAACTATAGTCTATACAGACCATGCAGCCATTCGATATCTCTTCATGAAGCAAGACGCAAAACCACGTTTGATTAGGTGGATTCTACTCCTCCAAGAATTTGACATTGAAATCAAGGACAAAAGAGGAGCAGAAAATACCGCAGCAGATCATCTTTCACGCTTAGAAGACCCAGCTTTGGAGGCAACCAGGGACGAGCAAATCAACGAAAAATTTCCAACTGAGTCCCTGGAAATGGTGGAGTACATGGAAGAACCATGGTACGCCGACTATGCTAACTACCTAGCTAGCGGTATAGTCGCAAAAGGATGACCACATCATCAAAGAAAAAAAATTTTTGCCAATGTGAAACACTACTTTTGGGAAGATCCATATCTTTTCAAAATGTGTGCCGACCAACTCGTCAGACGTTGCGTACATGGTAGAGAAGCACGAAGAATTCTCCGCCATTGTCATGAAGGTCCATACGGAGGACATCATGGTGCTGCCAGTACCGCATGAAAGGTATTCGATTCAGGATTTTATTGGCCAACCATTTACAAAGACGCCCAAAGTCTTGTAAAAACATGTGATGCTTGCCAAAGAACAGGTAATATTTCTTCCAAAAACGAAATGCCACAAAATGGCATTCTTGTTTGTGAAATATTTGATGTGTGGGGACTCGACTTTATGGGACCTTTCCCACCGTCGAAAGGAAACAAATATATACTTGTGGCAGTAGATTACTTGTCTAAATGGGCCGAGGCCGAGGCACTTCCAACAAATGATGGAAGAGTCGTGGTAAGATTTCTAAAAAAATTATTCTCTCGTTTTGGCACACCTAAAGCTTTAATAAGTGATAGAGGTACCCATTTTTGCAACCATCAACTTGAAAAGATTTTAACAAGATATGGGGTCTATCACCGGGTTTCAACAGCATATCACCCTCAAACAAACGGACAAGCCGAAGTGACTAATAGAGGTTTAAAACGAATACTTGAAAAAACCGTAGGTTTAAATAAAAAAGAATGGGCGGATAAATTAGATGATGCTTTATGGGCTTTTCGAACTGCTTATAAAACAACAATAGGTACAACCCCATATGAGCTAGTTTATGGAAAAAGTTGTCATTTGCCAGTAGAAATTGCACACAAAGCCTACTGGGCAATCAAAAATGTAAACTTAGATTTAGAATTTGCTGGTAAAAATCGATTTTGTCAGTTAAATGAATTAGACGAACTTAGGAATTATGCATACTCAAACTCTGAAATTTATAAGGAAAGAATGAAAAATTTGCATGACAAACATATTAAACCTAATGAATTTCGGGTAGGAGATTTAGTTCTTTTGTTTAATTCACGACTTCGATTGTTTCCTGGTAAATTAAAGACTAGGTGGTCAGGACCTTTTTCCATCACCCATATTTTTCCACACGGTGCAGTAGAAATTAAATCTCGAAATGGGCTACCATTTAAAGTCAATGGCCAACGGCTGAAACTCTATCAAGGATTTATTGAGGATGAGGAAGAAGAGATCTCGCTTCAAACGGTGGAAGAATAAAAACATCATGCCTGGTAAGTTACGAACGATTGAGACGACAAAATAAAGCGGTAAGTTTTCTAACCATGGCTTATGGGAAAAAGGGGCACTCACACGAGCACTTAAAAAAAAAAAAAATTTTGCTCGGCACGAGGCCGTGTCCGCTGGACACGGGGCCGTGTTCGCGCTGCAGACGGGATAAAACCCCTTTTTCAAAACAGTTTCTTCATTCCACACGCCCCGTTTCCCCACAAAAGCTCTGGTTCCAGGCGATTTTTCGCGAAATTCCGACGTCTCCTATCGATCTAACAAAGTCAAGGTATGATTCTATCACTCTTAGTAGTTAGATTAGTTACTTGCATGTAGTTAAAACAGCACAAATTTGGGGAAAAATCTAGGGTTCTTGAAGTTCATCCGGATCGAACCTCGAATTTTTGCCTAAATCTGTTTGCATTTAGTTAGATTAGTGTTAAGGGAAGTAAATACACTTGTATTGTTCACAGATTCACCCGATTTCTTACAAAAACCCCAAACCCTTGTTCTTGAACCGAAAAAGATAAAATTGATGGGGTAAACGGGATATTTTGGGAAAAACGGTGTTTAGGGTTTCATTTTCGGGGGAAACCGCACCTATTGGACCAAAAAAATTTCAAGTTTTCGAAACCGGGTCGAAAAATGAAGTTTTTGAGTAACAGACCTCTGGACACGGGGCCGTGTCCGCTGGACACGGGGTCGTGTCCAGCCCGCTGTTTGCAGTTTTTCCCGAAAAACATTTCTGTTTCGTGCTAACTTTTGGTGTACTCTTGCAGATGGCCAGGAAGTTTACAAGATTCAACGCTAATGAGCTAGATGCAAGAGCTCGATACGAGTTTCTTCAAACAAGGCCAGAGGAACACCCGAGGCAGGCTTGCACAGAACTGCTAACCATGGTGAATCAAATTGACCGTTTTAACAACATTGTCACGGGACCACTCAGAGTCGCACTAACAACCCGACTCCGTTCCGTCCATGAATGCACCTTGGAATTTTACAGCACCTTTGCATTCACTTCAAGGTGTGACCCGTTCGATAATGACGGGGTGTCATTTCGGTGTGGCGGGACGAGGTATTCGATCTCCATGGCACAATTAGGGTCGATTATTGGGTTGTATGCGGAAGAGGATGCGGGAAACGAAGAAAATACAGGGGGATTGAGAGAGATTGAAGACAACGAGCGCCATGCCATGTGGGCTCAGATTGGGGAAGGGTTCTACAATCCGAGCAGCACTAAGAGTACCAAGCTGAGGGATCCGCTTTACAGATACATTCATAGGCTCCTCGGCTACTCTCTTAGCCAAAGGCATGACATTGGTGGCGTCGTTGGGTTAAGAGATTTACTTGTCCTCCATTGCATTCACAACCGCAGGCCGCTCGATGTTCCGTTCCTCATGCTCCGAAACATGCATCACAACCGCCTTGCTAGTGCACCAACTCCTATTTTCTTCGGGGGATAGGTGTACCGTCTCTTCAAGCACTTCGCCCACATTCCGAGGTCATTTGAGAGGAGCCCATGGTCGGGAACGGTGGATATTCACATATGCCGCTCGATGAACCTGATTTATGAGGCAGAAGACGGGACGGTAACCTTTCAAAGGACGCAAGGTCATGCATGGAACCCGCAGGAAGCGCTTGTCCTCCCAGCTCCGCAACATCATCAGTACCAATACCCACCCACGGTGATCCGGGCCAATCATCCTCCTCGGGAGGCGGTTTTCCTAATTTTCAAAGTTTGCATGATTTGTTGCAGGAAAACCTCATGTGTACTCGGAACACCTATAACATGGAGAGCAACACCTACCACCGGGTCGGAGCTATAGAGAGAAACCTATCCGAGATCCAAGACGATGTTGGATACATACGAGACCACATTGCACGCCATGGAGGGGATGATGACGATGATGATGATGACGATGCTATGGAGTAGGCGAGAGGAGAAAAGGAGGAAGCGGTTGATTGTTGACTCCACAGGTTTAAGTCCCTTTATCTATCGAACAATTGGTGGCCTGCGTGCCAGAAGTTGAACAATTTACTTTCCTTGAACACTTTTATTTTCCGTTTTCTTTTTCTTTTACTCTATGCTTGGAACAATTAACTATGGTAATTTAGGATGTTTGTGTTGCTTGGTGTGGT
The DNA here is from genome assembly GCA_030545235.1 of Helianthus tuberosus. Lineage (NCBI taxonomy): Eukaryota > Viridiplantae > Streptophyta > Magnoliopsida > Asterales > Asteraceae > Helianthus > Helianthus tuberosus. The sequence continues at coordinate 16,089 of JARYGA010009823.1, read as the reverse complement.
ATTAAGTGATGAAACAGGTACAAACCGAGGCTTGGAATGCTAAGCCTCAGCACTTATAGGGCCAGGATGGAAAAACCGGAGGAAGAAACCTGTTTTTTCAGACTTTCAGACTGTCCACACGGGGACGTGTCCAGCCAACACGCCCCCGTGCTCACCTCCCAGACCTGCTGTTTGGCTTCTGTCCTGCAAATTTTTGTCAGACACGTGGCCGTGTCCAGTGGACACGGGGCCGTGTCCACCTTCTGTAAGTTCTCGTTACTGGCACCTGAACACGGGGTCGTGCCCACTCAACACGGGGCCGTGTCCAGGCTGCCAGTAACACCAAATTTTTTTTGCTTTTTACACCTATTTACACATCTAATCAACCTAAAAATTTATTTTTGGGACACATTGAGGACAATGTGTAATTTAAGTGTGGGGGGGGGGGGTGCTAAAACCTTGAATTTTGCAAGTCCTAAATACAAGCCTTACACAAAACTCTATTGGAACCGCTAATCACCCCAAATTTTTTCAAAAATTTCATTTTTTTTTACTTGTCTAGGTTTAACTCGGGAAATTCAAGTTCTCAAAAAGGTTATATTTTTACGAATTTACAACCGATAGCGTAGTGATAAAAAGAACCAACATAAGAAAATTATGAAAAGGCATGGCAAACTTAGTTAAAATTTGATTATATATACTTGATCACATAAAAACCCATTCCCACAAAAGTGAGTTTTGAGCCTTTATTGAGCATACAAATTTACATCTTTAGACTAAATGCTCATTTTTCGTTTCTTGTGTGAATAGCCGCTTGGTTCTTACGACTCTAGAACTTGCCATGACGATACATTCCCGGTCCTTATCAACTTAAACCCGAGTAAGTAAATGATGGAGGCATTAGGACTAACCCTTTTTATTTCTACACCATTATTTTTCTTTTTCTTTTACCACCTACCCAAAAATCCCCCTAGTTAGCCCCTTTGAGCCTAAACCTTTTCATTTCATCACCCAAACCAAAAAACCCTTTTACCCACCAAAACCTTTTTCATTTTTAACCCTTTATTTTAGTAACAAGTTCGGTTCTGCGTATGATCAAAAAAAAAAAAATATGTGTTGATGGTGAAGCAAAAAGAAAATAAATAAACAAGTTCATCAAAAATAACTTTGTTTGAATAAAAGCTTCATCAAAATAAAAAGTTGCAAAAATAGAAAATCTTACGAAAACCGACACTTGTTACGCTTTTTCGCCCTTTTTCTACTAACCACTAACCACTATCCCAAACACCTACCTTTAACCCAAGCCTAACCCTTAACCCACAAAGTCCTCTTGATATTTACAAAGTTATAAAAGTTAAAAAGGAGGAGGATTGATTGCTTGGCAAGCCTATGGTAGGAATAAGTTCCATGCCGCTCTCGAGTGATTCACTAAAAATACACCTTCGGCCGAGTGTGAGTGATTTCTCCCGTGAGGTATGTGAACTTGTATATAAATGAAATTTTAAAAAGGCATGTTATGCCCAAATAAGTAATTTCTCCTATGAAAAGTTCTAAATAAATCATTACGAATAGGATTGTAAATAAATAAAGATAAAAACCAAAAAGATCTTGGATATCCCGACACTCTACGACAAGCCCAAAACCTTCTCTTCTACCTATTCCATTTGGGAGTGAAAGCCACATATTAAAGAGTTTTGCTTGAGGACAAGCAAAAGTTCAAGTGTGGGGGTATTTGATGTGTGTAAAATGCAACATATAAATTACATGAAATAAGGCATAAAACTAACCCTTTTTAAGTACTAATATTGGAAAACGAGTGTTTTTGTCTTCCTTTTGTATTTTCAGGATTAAATGAGCTCAAAAACACAAAAGAAGCAAAAAGACAGCTAAATCCAACATAAATACAAGAAAAGGAACATTAGTGGACTGCCCGACCCCTCAACGGCACCTTCCAAAGTAAATTAGAGAAGTCAGAAGACTGAACACGCCCCGTGCTCAGCCAGCACGGGGCCGTGCCCAGCCAGCACGGGGCCGTGCCCAAGAAGCAGCAGAAAAGACAAACCTATAGAAGCTTCTATTGCCCACCACGGGCCGTGCCCAGCGGACACGGGGGCGTGTCGAAAGTACAGCAGGCGCATTTATTGTAATTGCGAATTACAATTAATGAGGAGAGAGAGTGTCAGACAGGCACGGGGCCGTGCCCAGCTCTCTGTTCAGCCTATAAATAGGAGTGCTTGGATTCATTTCATCTCATCCCTTGGCACACCACCTCTTTCACACTTCATCCACCACCCACCACCATCACAACACCATCATCCACCACCATCATCCATTGTCCATCGTAGAGTGTGTGAGTCGTCTCGGGATCCAAGATTGATCGTAAGAGTTCTTGACAATCAAGGCCATGTTTGCCTAAGTCTCTTACATCACTTGGTGAAGACAAAGTGTCTAGTATAATACTTTTTATTTCTAATCTTTTGCACTTTTTATTTGGTTTTGTATTAATGACTTTAATAACTAGTTACTTATGTTGAAGGTGATCTTTCCTTATCGTTTGTCCGTGGTGTCTTGGCATTAATTTACTGTCTATATAAAATAAAGGATTTTCACCATTCATATCTCCACGGTCTATATGGAGGTATGTTGGCTACCTGGTCGGGGGTTAAGGGAACGGTTTGGTAAAGGTCTTGCCATTGTTCAGCGTTTAGAGGTCCTGCAATGGACCTGGGTCAAATTTAGTAGGACCTCCTTCAATACTTCACGGTATTGGATGGCGGGGGTCCAAACTCTTTGACCCCCTCATAAGTTAACTACTATTAATACTATAACCCGGCTATTTAGGACTGTATCCCTGCTGACTCAGACTACTTAGCCGAGGGTAACGTCACCGCCAAAAGCGGGGCCTACCACAATACTGCATTAATAACTTAATTCATTATCTTCCAATAATCCACCCTTTTAGGATTGTATCCTTGCTGACTCAAACTACTGGGGTGAGGGTAACGTCACCTTCAAAAGAGGGGCCTACTACAATAACTAAGATAATCTCTTAATTATGTGCAAAAGTGCGGAAATAATCAAAGGTTATACTAGATACAAGTCGGAACCAAGTGATTCATCTTGTCTATCTGTTTTTATTTTATTTTTATTTTCAGCATTTTAGTTAGTTTTTATTTTTCTTAGTTTAAAACATTTTTTTCTAAACTTTTATTTTGGTTAGACGTTGAGGATAAACCGGTATTAAAAGCTCTTGTGTCCTTGGACGACCTCGGTATCTTACCAACGCTATACTACACTCAACGATGGGTGCACTTGCCCATATGTGTGTTTAGTGTTAGTGAAATATCGTGTTTTATAAATTTAAAACTTGGCTTAAATAAGTGTTAAAAAGGGCTTAAAATATACACCTAATATATACGACACTTCACACGCATCAATTATCACAAGAGTATATCATATTTTGACAAGAAGGAAATATACGATTTTTGGTGAATAAAAATATATATGTGTTTACTTGGAATTTTTAGAAGATATATTATTTTTGGGAAAAATATATATTTTCTTGAGTAAACTTAAAATACATTATTTTTTGATAAAAATAAGTGTATATATATTATTTTCTAAGTTAGACTTGAAAATATATTATTTTGGAACTACAAATATTTTTGCCAAAAGAAAAATTATAAATAATTTTTCTAAGTAATATTTCTTAAATATATATATATATTTTGGAAATATGTATATTGGTGGACTTTTATTAAAAACAATATTCCGGAAAGTATAATATAAATTTAAGTATATGAATACTTAATGAATACAATAAAATACATATTCTCACACGGATAAATACTCCCCGGAATACGACACCAAGACATGGCAAAAATATACAGATACAAAAATACGAATACACATGTATAAGATACCCCCATCCTTGGGAAGGAAATACAAGTATTAATACTTGGGAAGTATTAAGTTAATATATATTGTTTAACAATTATTCCAAAATTTAATAAATATAATTTAAGTTAAAATATTAATTATTTTGACAATAATTATATAACTTGGAATAATATCAAAGGCATAAAAGAAACATAACTCAGAAACGTTAATACTAAAACAAGGCACGACCCGTTCGTCTAATAGACATTAATACGTTGTAGGTAGTCGTGTTCACCGGAGAAGTTCGAGTTACGATTGTTGAAGACGCAAGACTGTGAGTTTCGTGTTCTCCCTTTTTCTTTAACTGTTTTCAGTTTTATAACTTCGGGGGTGAAGTACATGTTACAATTGTTTACGAACATTATTATTTGGTATGGTTAGCTAAGGAAGGGTACACTTAGATCATGTGAGTGGTGGGCATAACGCTTAAGGCCATCAATCCTCGTTGTAGGACAGAGGGACATGAGTGATAGATCTATTTGGGTGTAGCGAGCCCCGCCCATGTTGGACCAGGGTTGGCCCATGGGTAGACTATGTCTTACAGCCGGAAGCCCGGTACAAGTTTGCTAGGTTTGAGCTTCCTGCATCACGTCACACATATCAATGGCCTTGCAAACCATTGGTGATCTGTTTTTCCTTGTTGCTTTCATACCGGGATTTATAAACTTACATACATACTTACAGTGATTTCAAAGGTTTATTCATACACTCAAACAAACACACGAACTCGCTCAACTTTTGTTGATGTTTTCAAACTACATGTATTTCAGGGAATTAGTAAGTGGATCTGGCGGGCATTGGAAGTTTTATGCTGCGTTGGGAATAAAGATGTCATCCATGGTCTTTGGGTTTGGGCAGTGTGTCTTATTCCTGGACGAGACACGTCTTCCAAACCTTGGTTTTATTCATTATCTTTTGATGAGTCCTTAGTGAACTCATAAACAATTCGTATGGTTTGTAATTTGAATTTGAAGTCTACGTTTTAAAACAATGGTGTTATGTTTTAAACTTATTTAGTGGATGAACATCTATGGTTTTAATCATACAGTTGTTGTTATGATTGAATGAAATGGTATTAAGAAAGTCTCACCATAATCACGCTTCCGCAAAAGTCAGGGTGTGACAGCTTGGTATCAGAGCTTCGGTTGTAGCGAACTAGGATTCTTTCTCGAGTCTAGACTACATTCATTAGGGCTCTCACGAAAACACTTTGTAAAAACATTTTCATTGCATACGCGAAATGCCCAGATCCAGGAAACAAACATTTTTACAAACAAAAGACACGAAACACTTTTCAAAGTTTATGTTTATGATTCAGTCTGAGAGACTGGGTAGTTCAGTTTGAGAAACTGGGAAGTTTAGTCTGAGAGAGTAGGTAGTTCAGTCTGGGAGATTGGGAGGTTTAGTCTGGGAGACTAAGTGGGTAGTCTGGGAAGACTAGGACGGATACGTGATTACATTGTTATTACTTACATGCTTAATAATGATTGTTGATATATGTGCATATGTTGTGATTGTTTTGTTACAGACGCTATGTCTTCATCTGAGAGTGGACTATCTGATATTGTCGACCCCATGGCTATCGTTTCAGACGATGAGATCGTCCCAGAGCCTGAGATTTTTACCTCCGACACTGAGAGTGACCCGTAGATGATGACGATGATTTCCAGCCTTTTGCACTACCCGACTTTGGCGATGATTTACCGCATGCTGATGGTTTGCCCGACGAGGATCCCTTTCTTATTCATATTCCTGATCAGGACCATCTCATCCTCGGACATCCCCGATGGTGAGCATGTCGTGGCTCCGATCCTCGCCCCTTTGCCTCTTGCGGCCTTTCCTTTCGAGGATTTGCCTTTTGATGACGTGTCTGATGATTATGTCGATCTTTTTATTGATGGTCCCCCTGATGACGCCCAGGGTGATGGAGTTGTAGCTGAGGATGCCATTGTTGTTCCACTCGTTGAGGTTCCTGTTATTGAGGTTTCCTCTGATCATTCTGTTCCAGGTTCCTTTAAGTCTGTCTCATCCTCCACTTTGCATGCATTGGGATTTCAGCGTTACCCCACTGATTCTGATACTGACACGGCCCTGTCTGTCACACCTACTCCTCCACATGACTTTGAGCTTGACCTTGAGCTAGACATTACCCCTGACGATCAGCCTGTTGATGCACCCGCTGATCCTGAGCAGATACCTGCTGATCCTGAGCCGATACCAGCACCCGAGCCTTTACCAGATCATGATCCTGTACCTTTTGGCATACCTGACATTGTACCACTCATACCAGATCCGATGCATGCGCCCGCTGACCCTACTGTCTTTGCCAGGCAAGTAGACGCCCGATACGCTTTCACCAGCAATGGGTGGATAGCTGATGAGGATGATGTACCTCCTTTTATTGAGCTTGTTACTCCCCCACATACACATGCACCTGTTGATGTTGCCCCTTTCCATCCTGTTGAGTCAGATGTACACTGTGCCGACTTACCTATCACTTTCTTGCAGGACATACCCGCACCCCGTCCAGGGGAAGGCCCGTCTAGCCAGCAGCCTAGCCATGACCCACATGTGACAGCAGCATTTCCTCGCATGCCTCAGCATACACCTACTGCTCATTTTACTTCCTCACCACTAGGCGAGCCACTCATATGGTTCCCACCGTACACCATGCAAGTTTCTGATCCTTACCATCCTTCGCACTTTGTTGGTTACACGAGGGATGAGTTACTCTTGTCATTGCAGCTTCAGCATGAGATCCTGTGTCGTAGAGTTATGGAGCTTGAGAGGATTCCACGTCCTCCACCTTGTTCATGTCTGTCACCTTTTGCGACTCCACCTGCTCCTCTTTTGCCTTATCCAGATTTTGATGTTCGATTTCTCACCATGGAGCAGCAGATCAGCTATCTGTTGCGTCACATTTATGATCTTGAGGAGGAGATAGCGCATGTGCGCAGCTTGGTTTTTGTTCCTCCACCTCCTCCTCCACCACCATCAGCATAGCCGGTTTTTGGTTTTATGTAGATAGCTTGCTTTTGATGAGAGCACCGCTATTGAGCTGAGCTAGTGAAGCCTTTTTGGAGACCACTTTTTGATTATATGACTGTTGTAGACTGATAGATATTTTGGACAAGGGTAGTGTGACCCTATAGTCCCTTTTGGTGTGATACTTTGTAAAACATGTAACTGTATAATGGTCGATGATTAATGAAAGCTCAATCGTGATGTTCTCATTTTATACGTTGTTGAAATGCATGTTGTGCTGTGATTAAGTTGTTATATGCTTACTTACTTGATAAATGCTAATACATATACATACTATATACTTATCATACTATTTAAGACCTGACCAATACAATCTTCTTTATAGAAGACGCCTCCTCGAAGAAGCAATCAGTTGCCCACAACAGAGGCTGAACTGCAAGAACGTATTTCACAAGCAATCGCACAACATGAGGCCTTGCGCTCTGAACAAAGCGGAGGTACCTCAGGAAATAACCCACATCACGGTAATGTTTAAGTCACTTAAGACACATTACAATACGTTTGGACATTCCATGTGCGTTTGCTAATGCTTTCTGTGAATGATGTTGCAGGGCCGGTTATAAGGGTGTTCAGAGTGTGCTTGAGAACAGGGCCCAAATAATTAAAGGGCCCAAATTTTTTTATGTTTTCTTTATATATATTAGCCCAATTTTTTTACAGGCCCCAAACTTTGTCAAAACCTGATTATAGGCCCAAACCTGCAGGGAAATCAAAAGTCGCGTGCGACTGTGCGAGGATTTCTGATCAAAGATTCAAACGCTGCAGCAGGATTTCTGAATTCTGATCAAAGTCATCGATCAAAGGACCAGACAGGACATCCGCAGTCGCAGACCTGCGAATCGCGATTCAGAGTCATCAAACGCCGCTGCAGTGCTGCACCTGCCCTGCGAATCGCGATTCAGGTATTTGAATGTTTTATGTTTGTTGTCTTTTGAGTTTTGTTTGTCGATAAGTCGATTGATGTTACATCCGCAGGTTCCAAGTTTGTTAATTTATTGTTTGTCGAAATTGAAATAACATTCAGATTATTTATTTGTTTGTCGAAAATTGAAAAACATTCAGATTAAGTAATTAACGAATAACGAACATTGAAATAACATTCAGGTTAATGATGTTACTGTTCAACATATTTCACTTTCAGATTTCAGAATTCAGTAACTGTTGTTTCGAGTCTGATTTCTAGTTTAAATGTTGAATGCTGTTTATTTAGATAATTAGATTGATTAAACGGTTATGAATAATGAATGATTGAATGATTTCTAGTTTACTTTTATGAATAATGAATGATTGAATAATTTCTAGTTTACTATTGTTTATGTAGAAATTATGCCTCCCGTTCCTAAATACAAACACCTATCCGGCCATCAAAAACGTAAGAGGAAGAACCACACTGTTTGCTTAGCAAGTAAGTTCGATACTTTGATCATTTTTGCTATACTATTTTTGTTAATTTGTTTTATCTATTTCATAACAATTATCGTAGTATTATGAATTTTTAGTTATATAATTGAATGATTGATGAGTTTATGTTATATGAAGATTTGCGAATAAGGCCTAAATTTTTTATCTCGAACAGGGCCAAATTTTTTTTGGGATTTTCGGAGACGGCCCTGTGATGTTGCTTGCACAGCCTATACTTATAAGCAGTTCCTTGACCGCAAGCCTCTGAACTTTGACGGCACTGGAGGTGCTGTAGCTTTCGTTAGATGGGCTGAGAAAACAGATTCTAGGCTGCGAATGAGCAAGTGTGCACCAGAGCACCAGGTCACCTACATTTCTGGACTATTCCTAGATGGAGCTCTATCGTGGTGGAACCTTCAAGTTCAGACCCTAGGTGAGGAAGCAGCATATGGTATGACCTGGGATGAGATGAAAGAACTTATGCGCAAGAAGTACTGCTCGAGAGTTAAGATTCAGAAGTTGGAAACCGAGTTTTGGAATCTGAAGATGGATGGTCCCAAGATTGCTGAGTATGTACAGAGATTCCATGACCTGTCTCGTGTGGTCCCCTACATGGTAGAGCCAGAGTTCAAGCGAGTTGAACGCTTCATCTGGGGTTTAGCACCCCAAATTATGAGCATGGTGACTACTTCGAAGCCTCCAACGATCACTGAGGCCATTGATTTGAGCGTGGCATTGACTGAAGAAACGATTAGATTGAACAAGTTTTCGATCTCTAAGGGAAAGAAGAAAGAGACTCATGTTGAGTCATCAGGAGAGAACAAAAGGAATTTCTCAAATTTCAAGAAGGGTACCCAAGGAAACAATAGTGGTAACAAGAAGAGAGATGCGAACCCACCAGCTGAGGTCAAGACTGGTGCTGCGAGTTCTGAGAACAAGGGGAAAGGTTACATGGGCACTTTGCCTAAGTGTGATGTGTGCCTGTTACATCATGCCGGCCCATGTAGGTATACGAAGTGTGAATCTTATGGGAAGAATGGTCATTTGAAAGAAACATGCTGGTAGTAATGGTCGTGGAAATGGTGGCCAGTGAGGTAATGGTAGTGGCAGTGGAAACCGTGGTGGAAACGGTAATGGGTATGGAAACCGCAATCAAGGAGGAAATGGCGGTAATGGTAATCGTGGTGGTTCTGGAAACCAAGCCGGTAATGGAAACCGCAACCAAAACAACTCTTAGGGTGGTACTGGAAACAACAAAGGATGCTTTAGTTGCGGAGATGCTGGGCACTTCAAGAGAGATTGCCCAAAGAACAACCAAGCTCAGGGGAGAGTCTTTAACATAGGAGTGAGGGAAGCTCGCCAAGATCCGAACGTAGTCACGGGTACGCTCCCTATCAACCAACACTTTGCATCTGTACTATTTGATATTGGTGCCGATTATAGCTTTGTATCCCTAGAATTTAAGAATATACTTGAGTTGGTAGTGTGACAACTCGAGTTTCCGACATTTCATTTTCGCATTTATTGCACGTTGACTGTTTAGTTGTTTGATTGGTTTGACTTGTAACTGTACACGTTGTGTTAGAAAGAAACGTAGTGTGATTGTTGCATGTATGTGATTGATGTTATAACATGAGACTTGCTAGAAAACTTAAACTGTTAAACACATGAAACAACCCGACGAAACAGAAGTCTGTTTCGTCACTCCCATCTTGACGAAACACAAGTGGCTTCGCCATAAACCAAAACGACGAAACAGAGATTGATTCGTCACAAGCATCTCGACGAAACAAGTTGTTTCGCCGAGCCCATGATTCGCCGAAGCCCAGTTAGGGCCCAATACGCTACGTAATTATAATAGGCATTCTGTTTCATTCGCCACATGTTTTGGCAATCAGAAACCCTAGAGTTCTTTGTTTGCAACGGCAGTGGATCATCATCACCGAAGCCTTTTCCCTCTTGTATTCGGGTATGTTAGTATTGTGTTTTTAGAGTGATTTAACATATTTTAATCATTCAATTTTGTGGCATGAGAAATTGATAACATGAAACTGTGAATGGATCAATTATGAAGAGTATTATTGTAATTATTGCTCATGATTAGCGGATTAAATGAGATGACGATTTATGTTATTTATCCGATTGTTGTTTCAAGAATCATGCTAATTAAAGATTGTGTGTGATTGTGTGATAGTCAAGGGATGTGATTGGTGTCAGCCTATCTCTATTGTGCGGCCCAATTATAATTGAGATTTGTGAATTGTGAATTAAAGTCCATGTGATCCCTCTTCTAGTTCAATTATCAAGTTGGGAAATAAATAAATATTACATGTCATAGCTTGGTCCAATACTCTTGAGGTGATAAACATAATTGTCTGCCATTTCAAAAGAATAATAAATATATACATGTGCAATATGAGTGTGTGAATGAGTGCAAAGGTGTGGAACCGATTGCGTGCAGATGATAGATAAAGCCATTGAAACTGCCTTTGATGATCATACTTGGTGTGTGAATTTATTAATGATGTGACCATGTAACTGTTAGAATTGTTTAGGCTTTTGGAAACTCGTAACTGTTAAGTGATGATTAGAATTGTTTTTGTTTGGTAATTGTTACTGATGTTGTTGCTGCCACAGACGAAAACACAGAGGGCCAAACGAAATCACTTGGTGATTTCGTCACTTAAGCGATTTCGCCAAGCATGTGTTTTCGGCACAAGTGATTTTGTGGAGTGTCTTCCGTTAAGCATGTAACCTTGTTAGTTTATTAAATCAGTTAACTCTGTTAATTCAGTAACCTCAGTTAGTCTATCAATTCTGTTACATGTTAACTATTGTTAACTCTGTTAGTTATTTCTGTTAGTTAATTAACAGTGTTGATTGGTTATTCATGTTATGTATCAAATCCTGCTAAGTTGCTAACCTTGTTAAGTTTGTTAACCCTGTCTGGTATGCTAATGAATAACCATGGTATAGCAAACTATGTAAGACATTTATGAGAAACATGAATTGTATGAAGATGATTAACTGTTTGTAATGCCTGATGTTAACTGTTACACACACACTATGTGACGCACATTTCATGCGAAACCTTACAAACATGTACTGACTGAACATACGTGCATAAATATAGGACTTGACTGATAAATTGTGAGCACTTAACTTAGCATACCGAGCAAACCAAGGTGAGTTCACACTAGCCAAGGCATGGGATTCCCAGGGGTTGGGAATGGGATCGGATAACTACTCGTACAACAATTACATTGAAACTAATTACTACTGTCCTCGGATTGAAGGGCACGTACGTAAAACCTACGTACAGTTATACTTACTACTGTCCTCGGAATGAAGGGCACGTACGTAAAGCCTACGTACACGATCTTAAGACCATCACCTCTATCAAAGGAAGTCCCTCAATTATCGACTTAATCGCCGAGGCCTAGGGCGAGCGGGTCATTAGTTAATAGCGCTATTAGGTTTAACAAACCTCACACCGTGCCAGTCGGACGGGCGTGTACTAATGGACTATGGGCAAAGGGTCAATGCTGATACACATTGATTTAGGGCACCTCTTATATTTTCGTAGCAGTCGATACGCGTGGTCTTGTAACACATGGGAAGCCCCCACTAATCATCGCACGCATGCCTGGACTGGCAGCAAGGAGTAACGCGATACATGGTTTACAAAACGAATATATACGATTTATGAAACGAATACTTAAACCAAACAACTATCTGTGAACTCGCTCAACTTTGTTGTTGATTCGTTGCTACATGCCTTGCAGGTCATTAGGTACCCATGGAGCTTGCACAGGGAGGAACGGTCGTTGTGGGACATGGCGATGTGTGTCATGCTTTAGACATTATCTTATTTTATATTTAATACTTGCGATGGGTTTTACAAATTATGCTTCCGCTAAACACTTAACTATGCTTTGGTTTTGAACACCTTTCATATTGGTTTGTTGAATTATGTTTACTTACCTACCTGTTCAATATGATTGGTGGCTTGATCCTGGTCAGTCACGCCTCCAAGCGGTGATACTCCGCGAGTGGATTTTGGGGGTGTGACAGGTAGCTAGTAAGCTAGATATTCCATACTCGATAGAACTAGCTAATGGAAAGCTAGTAGAAGCGAATGAAGTAATTAGAGGCTGTGTAATAGAGCTTCGAGAGCATAAGTTTACGCTTGATCTTCTGCCAGTTGAGTTGGGAAGCTTTGACGTGGTAGTTGGAATGGATTGGTTCTCAAGTAACCGAGCGGAGATCGTATGTCATGAGAAGATAATCCGAATCCCGTTGACGAATGGAGAAACGATTGTAGTGCATGGAGAGAAGCATGATACGCCTCTAAGGATTATCAGTTGTTTGAAGGCCCGAAAGTGTTTGCAGAAAGGATGTGTTGCCTTCTTGGCGCACGTGGTGGATAAAGAGGTCGAAGAGCCGAAGCTGGAAGATATCCCGGTGGTAAGGGAATATCCTGAAGTCTTCCCCGAAGAGTTGCCAGGATTGCCGCCGCAAAGACAAGTCGAATTTCACATTGACTTAGTTCCAGGCGTCGCGCCTGCAGCTAAGGCACCTTATCGACTTGCGCATTCCGAGATGCAAGAGTTGTCGACACAACTTCAAGAGCTTTTGGACAAGGGATTTATAAGACCAAGCTTCTCGCCTTGGGGAGCTCCATTTTTGTTCGTTAAGAAGAAGGACGGTAGTTTTCGCATGTGCATTGACTACCGAGGGCTAAACAAGTTAACCATCAAGAATCGGTATCCTTTGCCGAGGATTGATGATCTTTTCGATCAACTTCAAGGTTCAAGTTACTACTCCAAGATCGATCTTCGATCAGGTTATCACCAGTTACGAATTCAGGAAGAGAGTATTCCGAAGACTGCCTTTAGAACTCGATATGGACATTACGAGTTTCTAGTAATGTCGTTTGGTTTGAAAAATGCACCAGCAGTGTTTATGGATTTGATGAATAGAGTCTGCAAGCCATATCTCGATAAATTCGTGATTGTGTTTATCGATGATATTTTGATTTATTCAAAGATGAAGGAAGAGCATCAACAACACCTTAGAACCATTTTAGAGTTGCTCAAGAAGGAGAAATTATACGCTAAGTTCTCGAAGTGCGAGTTCTGGTTGCGTGAGGTACAATTCCTCGGTCATGTAGTGAACGAAGATGGAATCCATGTGGATCCCACCAAGATCGAGGCGATTAAGAATTGGGAAACTCCGAAGACGCCAACAGAGATACGCCAGTTTCTAGGTTTAGCTGGGTACTATCGCCGATTCATTGAGGATTTTTCTAAAATCGCTCAACCACTGACCTCCCTTACTTAGAAGGATAAGAAGTACGAATGGGGAGATAAACAAGAGGGAGCTTTTCAGTTGCTGAAGAACAAGCTTTGCGATGCACCTATTTTATCCCTACCCGAAGGCACCGATGACTTCGTGGTGTATTGTGACGCCTCGCGTCAGGGATTAGGATGTGTACTGATGTAGTGACAGAAGGTTATTGCTTATGCTTCACGCCAGTTGAAAATTCACAAGAAGAACTACACCACGAACGACTTGGAATTAGGCGCTGTGGTGTTTGCCTTGAAGATTTGGCGACATTATCTGTATGCCACTCGATGCACAATTTTTACTGATCACAAGAGCTTACAGCACATATTTGATCAGAAGGAGCTTAATATGAGACAGCGACGTTGGGTTGAGTTGCTAAACGATTATGATTGTGAAATCAAATACCACCCAGGAAAGGCGAATGTGGTGGCAGACACCTTGAGTCGAAAAGAGAGGATTAAGCCCATAAGGGTTAGGGCTTTGGAGATGATTATACAGACAGACCTCTCGTTGCGCATTCGTGCTGCGCAGAGAGAAGCTCTTAGGAAAGAGAATCTTAAGGATGAATATCTCCGTGGGATGGAGAACCAGTTGGTACCCAATGAGGAAGGAACCTTGTGTTTTATGAAACGAATTTGGGTTCCCCTCTTTGGTGGTCTTAGAGACGTGATTTTTTTATGAAGCCCATAAATAGAGGTACTCGATCCATCCCGGATCGGACAAGATGTACCAAGATTTGAAGGATTTCTACTGGTGACCAAGATTGAAAGGTGATGTTGCAACGTACGTTGGAAAGTGCTTAACTTGTGCCAAGGCAAAGGCCGAGTATCAGAAGCCTTCAGGTCTTTTGCAACAACCTGAGATTCCCATGTGGAAATGGGAGAAGATTTCAATGGATTTTATAACTAAGTTGCCAAAAACACCCAGAGGTCATGATACGATTTGGGTAATCGTAGACCGTTTGACGAAATCTGCACACTTTTTGCCAATCAGGGAAAAGGATAACACTGGTAAGCTAGCTGAGCTGTACCTAAGGGAGATAGTTGCACGTCATGGAGTGCCTATCTCGATTATATCTGACAGAGACGGAAGATTTGTGTCAAGGATTTGGCAATCTTTCCAAGAAGCGTTTGGTTCACAGTTGAACCTGAGCACGACATTTCACCCACAGACAGACGGTCAAAGTGAGAGAACGATTCAGACGCTTGAAGATATGTTACGAGCTTACGTAATGGACTTGGGTGGCAGTTGGGACACTCACATACCTTTAGTCGAGTTCTCCTATAATAACAGCTACCATACAAGCATACAAGCTGCACCGTTTGAAGCTCTTTATGGACGCAAGTGTCGATCACCGTTATGCTGGGCTGATGCGGGCGATAGACAACTAGTTAGTCCCGAATTGGTTCAAGAAACGACAGATAAGATCATGCAGATCTGAGAGCGCATTAAGGAGGCTCGTGACCGACAAAAGAGCTATGCGGACCAAAGAAGGAAACCTTTGGAATTTGAAGTGGGAGATATGGTTTTATTGAAAGTCTCACCTTGGAAAGGTGTGGCACGCTTTGGGAAGCGTGGAAAGTCAAACCCACGATTCATTGGACCGTTCAGAATCCTGGAAAGGATTGGCACTGTGGCTTATAAGTTGGAACTACCTGCGGAACTAAATGGTGTTCATGATACATTTCATGTATCCAACCTGAAGAAGAGTCCAACACAGGAAACAATGGTTATTCCTGCTGATGAAGTTCACGTTGACGACACACTGCATTTTACAGAAGAACCCGTTGAGGTTACGGATTGGAAAGTTTACAAAACTAGAAGGAGTAGTGTCACACCCCAACCGATGGCGGAATCATCGGGGCATGGCACTGAGCGAAACAGATTGTCCAGAAGTTTCCATAACAATTATCAATACCATTCAATTAAAATAATACGTCCCATACCGTATCTCAAACAGTAAATCATTTATTACAGACAAAAACCTAGGCAAATATTCTGTTCCGACAACTCAGATTTAAATAGACAGCAATTGTTTATCTGCTTCTAGAGACCCTTGATTCGTTATCTACAGACAACTATTTGTTGGGCTCTAAAGCTTTATTCTAGCTTCAAATTCCTACCACATATGCATCCTAAGCACATGTCACATACGTTAAAATAAAGTCAATACATAAAATGTAAAGGTGAGCATACAAGTTTGATAATAGCATATAGAGTTCGAATTCGTTTACGCATAGCCAGCGCGTACACATAGTGAAATGAAGCACGTTAGTTATCGACATAGATCCATCGTTACCAATGACTGCGGGTTGACTGCCTAAGGCAGTTCGCAATACATGATTACCACCGTAATCCATGCAAGTAATAATCCTT